>JALPQD010000199.1:3442039-3591609 GCA_023101885.1 Typhlomys cinereus | reverse complement strand
CATAAAGAAAGAGAGTGAGAGAGAGAGAGAAGAGAGAGAGAGAGAGAAAAGAGAGAAAGACAGAGAGAGAAAGAAAGAAAAAGACAGAGAGAAGAGAAGAGAAAGAAAAGAAAGAGAAAGAAAGAAAGAAAAAGAGACAGAGAGAAAAGAAAAAGAGAGAAAAGAAAGAAAGAAAGAGTGAGAGAGAAAGAATGAAAGAAAGAAAGGAAGAAAAAAAAGGAAGGAAGGAGGAAGGAAGGGAGGAGAGGAGGAAAGGAAGGAGAAAGGAGGGAGGGAGGAGGGAGGGGAAGGAAGAAAGGGAGGAAGGAGGAGGAAGAGGAAGGAGGAGAAGGAGGGAAGGGAAGAAGAAGAGGGGAAGGGAGGAGGAGAAAGAAAGGAGGGAAGGAGGGAGGGAAGGAAGGAAGGAGGGAAGGAGGGAGGGAAGGAAGGAAGGGAGGGAGGAAAGGGCAGTGTAAGCAATCTGGCTCCATCAGTGGATTGTGAGACAGGTTGTTCTGAAGGCTCTTGGGTGTTGATGGACAGTCAGGCAGACTGAGGGCTGCCCTGGTCCCTGGCCAGTTCCTTCTAAAACACAAAGTACCTACCCCTTGCTTGTCGCGCATCAGGAGGGGTCCAGTCAGGGAGAGGGGAAGTAGGCAAGCGGCCCTTGGGTGAGCCCCCCTCCCCCAGGCTCACTGTTTGCCTTCGTGGCTGTTGTTAAAGTTTGGGAAGGTGGTGGCAGCTTTAGAAGGCGGCGCCTTGCTGGAGGAAGGCACGTTACAGGGAGTGGGTCTTGAGAGTGGCCTCGCCCCACTTCCTCTAGCAGTTGGCTTGCTCTCTCTGCCTCTGATGACGATGGATGTAAGCCGCCTCCAGCTTCTGCTGCCCTCCATGCCTTTTCCCTCATGATGGACCATAAGCCATGAATGTCCCCCTTCTTCCCCGAAATTGCTGGAGTCTGAGTGTCATCTCACAGCAGAGATTAACGAGACACCCTACAAGATGCTCAGCTGGACCAGAGATCATAACTGTAACAGCTGGTGCAGAGAGGAAAGGAGACCCGAGGCTCTTCTCTATGTTAGAAGCACCATGGAAACACACCTCTAGGGGTGCCAGAGAGGGCGTGTCCAAAAAGGCGGGGAGACCCACCCAGAACATAGGCAGCACCTTAAGAGGGGCTGGGATCCAGGACTGCATACAAAGGCGCAAACAAGCTGAGCACCAGCATCCGTCTCTCTCTCTCTCTCTCTCTCCTTCCTGATGGTGGGTGTCACATGATCAGCCTCTAGCTCCTGCCACCCTGACTTCCAGATGCTGATGCTCTGAACCCTCAAACTGTAAGCCGAATAAACTCTACCTTCCTTGAGTTGCTGGAGTCAGATATTTTATCACAGCAACAATGAAAGTCACTAACACAGAACACTTGTTTAAAAGTCACCAAGAAGGTCAACAGCAGCTAACACAAATTGAGCACTTACTGAATACCCACAGCCCAGAGCTGAAACATGGGAAACGTAGGCTCAGGCCCCAAGGGTTCCAGCCCAGACTCCTTTCTTTCTTCCTCTTTCTTTTTTTTCCTCTCTTTCTTCCTTTCTGTTTCTTTTCTTCCTTCCTTCCTTCTTCTTTCCAATCACAGTGGGATATTCGTGGTTACGGTGTGATATTTCAGAATACGTGATGTGAGTGATGGAAGCATGATGGCACAGTTGAGACTTGCATGTCATGGTGCGGATTGTGCCACATGAGCCTTAATGTCACTGGACGGTGTATGTCACTTCAAGTTATCGATTGACTCATGAGGGTGGTGAATCCTCTGGCTGCGATGTCAACAGCGGTGTGATGTCAGTGGCACTAGTTATTTACTTGTCAGGTGATTCAGAGGTTTAGTGTGACTGTCACCATGAGGTTATTATGTCAGAGGCAGGTGATGTCACAGTAGTTAGTAGTGAGAGATGTCACAGTGAGGCTGTATGTCCATGTCAACGGGTACATTGTCAATGAGGCTGGAGGGACTGTGTGGCCTTATCTGTCAACTTGAGCTCTCATGCACAATGATGTTGGATGGCACTGGAAAAGTTTTCAATGGCACAGTGGGGCTGTGATGTTAGTGTGAGGCTGTAGTCACAATGGCTTTGATCTATAAACAGGTAGCCTGGATGTCATTGGGAGTTGTGGGTCCACTGTGTAGCTGGATATCCAAGTGAGGCCTCTGATGTCAGGCCTGATTCTATTATCGGGATGTCAGTGACATTTGATGTCGGTGTTGGCTGGATTTCACATGTGGAGTGTGCATGGTCAGTGGGGGACTGTGCAGTCACACTGAGCGTGTTTGCTGATATCAAGGGAGGAGTGAATGTCACTGAGAGGACTGTAGTTTACTAGTGAGGTGGGTTATCACAGTAGGCGTGATATCAGTGTGGATCATTATCGACCATCACGTTCCCCTGAGGATCAATGAGTTCAGTCTGTTGAGATGCAGAGTGATGTTAATGTCGCAATGAGGGCTTGAGATTGTACAGTGAGCATGGGATGGTCTGGTGAGGCTTTGATGCCACAGAAGGCCTGTGTGTTTGTCAACTGGCTGTCATGTTGACGATTCTGATGATGTCACGAGATGCGTGTGGTTCATTGTGAGAGGTAGGCAGGAGTCCGTGGTCATGATGTATTATTGCGCAGACATAGCCTGTTATGTTACAGTGAGGCTATGTTGTCAGAAGTTGGACTGTTATGTCACCGTGAGGCTGTGATGCCTAAATGTGACTTTACATGCCACAGTGAGATTGTGATATTCAATAGGAGTGTGATGTCACTATGCGGCTATGACATCAAAGAGAGTTGATGAATTCACATGAAGTTATAAGGTCACTGTGGAAATATGATGTCATTGGCATGTCACCCATGAGCAACGGTGATGTAAAAGATGATCTACAATGTAAAGCAGAGTGAGGTCAATAAAGCTGTTAAGGTCAAGTGAGGCTGTGGTTGTTTGTGGGAAGATTGATGCACAGTAAGACAGTGATGAACATGTACTAGGCTGTGGTATCACTGTTTATGAGGTCAAAGGCTGTCAATGTGAGGCTGTCCACATCAATGTGAGCCCATGCTATCTTGTGGAGAAATTGTGGTGTCAATGGGTGTAGACTTTGAGGGTTCGGTGAGCTGGCTGTGATGTCACAGTGTGGCTGTGATGTCACTGTGAGCCTGATGGCACTGGAGGATGTGATATCAAGTGAAGCTGTGATGTTAAATGAGGCTAGAACCTCAGTTTGAGGGCTATGATGTCACAGTGATTCTGTGATTCAGCTGTGGTTGTGGTATCACCTTTAGCCTAGGAGTCACAAGATTGATGATGTCATGGTGGGGCTGTGAGTCACAGTGACACTGATGTTGGTGGCAAAGCTGATGTCACAGTGAGGCTATGAGTCAGTGTTAACGCGTGATGTCACAGTGAGGCTGTGATGTCACAGTGGATCGTGATGTCCAATGAAGCTGTGGTGTCACGGTGAGGCTCTAAATTGTGTGTGAGCTAGTCATATCAGGTGGTGAGGTGTGATGTCACAGTGAGTCTCTGCTGGCACAATGTGGCTGAGATGCCACAGTGAGTTTGTGATGTCACAGTGTTATTGTGATGTCAGTAGTGACTGTGTTTTCACAGGGAGATATGTCATTGGTGAGGCTCTGTTGTACTGGTGAGTCTCTAATGTCACAGTGAGTTTATTGTGTCAAACAGGGTGAGTACAGTAAGGCTATGATGTCAGAGGTGAACCTTTTTGTCACAGTGATGCTTGATCGCATAGTATGGTTTTGAGGGACCGGCCCTTCCCGGCCCTGAGAGAGAGGCCCCCATCTGCCAGCTGCAAGACGTTCCCCAAAACCCTAGGGGGGGTGGCAAGGAGAGGAGGTGGCGCAGTCCACCTTCATCCTTTCCTTCCTTCTCTTTCTCCTCTTCACAATCTCTATCCAGCCTGTTCCTAATTCCTCCCTTCCCTTCTCTCTTCTCTCCCTTCCCCTCCCTCTCCTTTTCTTCCTCTCCCCTCCCCTTCCTTCTCCTCCCTTCTCTTCCCTCCCCTCCCCTTCCCTCCCTTCTCCCCTCTCCTCCCCTCCTTTCCCTTCACCTCCTGTCTTCTCCTCTCACCTTTTGTCCCCTCTTCTTTCCTTCTCTTCCCTTCCATCTTCTTCCCTCCTGTCCTTTCCTCTCCTTCCTCCCTCTCCCCCCCTCCTTCTGGACCTGCCTCTCTCCCAGACCCTTCCTTGGTGGCCCTCACTGTTTTGGGCTCAGGTCTCTCTCCCTCAGTCCTTTCTTCCTTCACTCTGGACTCCCATCACCAGTCTGCTGTGGAGAGCCGGCCACTGTGCTGAGGCATGTTAACAACGCCCCTGCGCCCTGCAAATGCAACACCCAAAAATATTCCCGGCTGGGAGGGTAGCTTTGCCGTGAGGCTCCGCCCCTGAGGCCTCTTCCTGGAGGCCCCTCCCCTTCATCTAGATCTCTCCCCTTTGCTAAGGCTCCGCTCCTGAGTCTTGTCTCTTAATTCTGCCATTCCTTCCTGGCTGGGAGATTGGGGTCCTTACAGGGTTGGGGTTTGATCCTGAGGCCATCCCCTTGGGAGAAAATTGACATTGATGCATGAGCCCTCAGGGGCTGCCCCTCGAGTGCCATGTTGTTCCTGATGGTTCCTCATTCCTATCCTCCCAATCCTATCCCCTCTGTCTCAGTCCGTGTGGACCATCCATTCTTTCCTACTCTCGAGTGACCCATGTCTGGCCAAAACTGACTCATGGACATCACAGTGCCTCGACTGGGACCAAGGGCCTGCTTCGGAGCATGGTGGGCCTGGCAGTCAGCCCGGTTGCAAAGCATCTCAGAAAGACAAGGCAAAAAGCTGGAGTGGCAGGTCACCATCAATGTCTGAGAGCCTGGAGCACACGCAGCCTGAACTCCTGCTTGGGACACCCCACTTCTCAGGCCACTGATTTACATCAGTGTTTAAAGATTGTTCTTGGGGGGCTGGAGAGGTGGCTCAGGGGTTAAGCCTCTGCCTTGCAGGCAGAAGGTCCTGAGTTCGGATACTAGACCCCACATATAGACGCCAGGCAGAAGCAGGGGCGGCCTGCGTTTCTGGTCCTGGTAGGGCGGAGCCTGTGAATCCCAGGGCAGAGTAAACAAGGAGGAGGTGGAGGCGGTCCATGGTGGTTCCTGAATTCGTCCCTAGTTCTGCACACACATATACACACACGCATACCCGCACAATTGAATAAATAATAAAAAAAATTAAAAAAAAGATTTTTCTTGGTCCCTCGGACTCACCTCCTGATCTCAAACAAATGCCTTCTGCCCCTGCCCAGCCCGATCTCCCCCAAGACCCCTTTGCCCAATTATCTCCATCGAAAACCCTCAGGATTAATATGGGAAGAGGGTGCCTAACTTTGCTTTTGGCTGTGCAGAGATCCCCACTCGGGCAACCGCAGGGGTGATAGCACACAGTAGGTGTTGGGGAAAGGAAGAGGGGCTGTGGAGGGGGTGCCTGGCACCTCTGAGCGTGTCTGCCTTTTCCTTGCTGGTGCCGGGCTGAAGGAGATGCGCGGGACACCCATCTTGTGCCACCCTAGACCCCCTACCACACATTACACACACCTGGTTCCTGGAGTTCACACGAAACATGAGTCACTGTGGGAGGAAGACGCCGAGCCCGGATGGCGCGGAGGCCTTCCTAAATCCCGATGGATCAGCAAGGGCGGGCGGTGCGCTTGGGAGCCCCGTGGGGCTGGGATGGCATTTTCATCCCAACAGCACCGGCGCAGGCAGATGTGCGCCAACATCGTGAACCACTTTTCAGTGTCATTCAGAACAGGATTCTCAAGTCCTAAATTGGGATAGACGTGGGACCGAGTACTACCAGGCTGGTAAAAGCCAGGAGAGGATTCCGGGTCCACATCTAAGGTAGTCTGCGTGTTCGCGCCCCCCTATCAGCCCAGCCACGACCTCCCCCCATGCCCAGATGGTGCCTGAGATATAATCTCCCTATACCCCCATCCCTCCCAAGGCTACGAGCCACGAATCCATTTTCAAACTGTGCTATAAACTGTGCTTTTGGATGTCACCGAGCGCGCCCGTGCCAATGACATCACCGTTGCCATGGCGACTAATGTAATTAACATGAGCGAAAAGTGCAACGAGAAAGCTCAGCGAAGAGGGAAAACGCCCAGTCCAATCCCAAATGAAGAAGGGGGAAAAAATCGCCCGGTGGGGGGGAGAGGCGGGGCAGAACTAGCGCGAAATGTTTTACTGCTACTTGTTAGAAAGCCCCCCTCCCTCCTTCCCGAAGCACTCCACATGCCCCGCTGCGGAAGGAATGAGCTCATTGGCAAACTGTACCTCAAAAAAAAAAAAAAAAAAAAAAAAAAAAAAAAAAACTACTGAGAAACAGAAAGAGCTTTGTCACTTGCCCTGTTCATGGAGTTGAGCTGGTCCAGATTGGGAATACCTCCACTCCTTGCTGTCTGCGGGCAGGATTTGATTAAGCCAAGGTCTGGAGAGGAGTCCTCAGACCCCACTTTAGGAGGATCACCCACCCAAATCTCTCCCTCTCTCTTTCTCTCTCGCTTGCTTGCTCGCTCGCATGCACGCACGCACACACGCACACACACACACACACACACACACCATAACAGGCAGTGTGCACGCATGGAAACATACACAGCCGTGAAGTCCAAGTGGTCAGGCAAGGAAGGCTGGACTCACACTTCTGGAGACAACCTGGTGCGTCCCCCTCTTGGGTCCTGCATGCATGTGCAGCAAGTTTAGTTAACTTTAGTTCCCGAGACTTCCTAAGGTGGGATCTTAGATATTCCCACTGGTCCATGCGTTAAAGGTTTAGTACACACAGGGTAGTGTGACTGAAGGTGGTATGTGTGTGTGTGTGGGGGGGTCTTCTCATCATTGGGGCGTGTCCTTCCAGGGAATCCCAGGCCTCTCCTCTTCTCTCTGCTTGCTGTTTACTAGCAAAGTAACGGCGGCAGTCATGAACTGAACTTGTGAATGCTCCAAACCTTTTCTCTTTATAAGGTGATCGGCTCAGGAGCCAGAGAGAGAGCTGGATATGGGCTTGCAAGCCTGGTAACCTGAGTTTGACCCCAGGAAGCCCCACATGGTAGAAAAAGAGCCAACTTCCAAAAGTTGCCCTTTGACCTCTCCCCATGCGCCGTGACATGAATGTAGGCACCTCCTCTCTCAACAGATACATGACAAATATTAAAAAGGTGACCTGTTTTGTTCCCATCCACTAAATGGGTACATCAAGGCTCAGAGAGGAGATCTTAGCCTAAGTCCCTTGCTGAGCCTTACGTTTTTATTTATTATTATTTATTTATACATATTTTATTTATTTTAATATGTATTTATTTGAGAGAGAGAGAGCACATGCCTACCTACCATGGTGCACAGGTGGAGGTCAGAGAAGCCCATATGGGCTTCCAGGGATCAAACTCAGGTTTGTGAGCGGGACCCTTCCCCCTCCCCCAGCAGTCTCCAGCTTACCAGTTCTCATCTATTTGTTTGTTTGTTTGTTTGTTTTTAAGACAGGGTCTCACACATCGGGTTCACCTTGAACTCAGGTGTAGCCGAGATGAACTTGATGTTGACCTGCCTCCCAAATGTGGGATTACAGATAGGCCATCACCCCTGTGCTTAGCTGGGGTCTTTTCCCTCTGCCCCGGTAGGAGGCCGGGCAGAACATTTCTTCTGAACACTTCTGTCCACACAGAGCTGTGATTTAATTGAGTGTCACAGTCATGTGCAGCACAGGCGTCAATTTGACCGTTGAAGGCTTGATCTCTAGGCACATTTGCAAAGAATTGGTAGTTGAGTTGAAAACCCTGAGCAAGCCTGCAAGAGAATGTCCGATTGACAGGGAGGCTCGCCCCATGATGGGCGAGACGAATCCTTGGACAGGTGAATAAGATAGAGGGAGATGGCGATTTTGAGTCTATGTGACTAAACACGCTGGTCTGACAAGTGAAAATCATCACTTTCTCGGTGGTCCTTTGGGTATGGTGTGGCCAGTTCCCTTGGCCGCTAGCATTACTTATAAACTCTCCTGCCAAGTTGGACAAGGAACTGTAACCAAGAATCGTAAGCCAAACTAAAACCCCTTGTTCCCTGAAGCCATTTAGTTGTGAATTTATCGGCAATATGCAGGACAACTGCAACATTGCATAAGGGAGACTCTTAATTTGGGATGTCAGCATGTGCATGCCAGAGAGGTCTCCAAGTGCATCATGGGACTTCCCAGTTGTTATATTTAAAACATGGCTGGAGAGACTTGGACAAATACAGAGACTCGAGCTGTTTCGCTGGATGTCTCAAGAGGTTATTGGAAGGGGGCATTACCCTCCTCTTCCTCCCTTCCACTTGCCCTCTCCTGCTTCCTTCTCTTCCTGAGCCCAGTGCCCAGCTTCTACCCTAACTCCCCCCGCCCCACCACACATTACTGAGCTGAGATCTTTGGGGGGGGGGTCGATCTCTTCGACACAGGGTCTCATGTATGGCTCAGGCTGATCTCAATCTCCTGGTCCTTGTGGCTCGGCTTCTTAGTAGCGGGGTTGCAGGCATGAGTCACCATGCCCGGCTTCTAGGGACAGTTTCTAAGAGGGAAATGAGGCCACGTCGGGATGGGGCAATGCTTCTTACAAACAGCACGCTGACTGCTGCACACCTTGTCAGCCGAGCTTATTGACCTTCCTGGTACCTCTGGCCTGGGCACCTCAGTAGCTTCTTCGCAAACTCTGGGCATCCCAGGCTGTGGGGAGGCTGAACGCGGAGGAGGCAGCGCTGGCTCAAGGCGAGCGCTTGGTAATGTTAATTATTGTTTACCAGAACCCACCGGGAGCTCTGCCAGCACTCCACACTTCTTAAGTAGCAGAGGGCTCGGCTGCACGCCAAGCAGACAGACAGACCTCATCGCTTCCTTTTCCCAGGTGGGGAAACTGAGGCTGGTGGCCAGCAAGCCCCCAAAGTAATCTTCCTATCTCTATCTCTGCCCTGCCAAGTCCCCCTCACCCCCTCCACCCATGCCCAGCTTTCTTCCTTGTGCTGGAGCTTTGTTTTTTATTTTATTTTACTTTGCACATGTGTCTCTGTATATGTGTGTGTGTGTATCAGAGGGCACTGTGTGTCCCTGTGGAGGCCCAAGGGTGACTTCAGGAATCATCCTAGTTTGCTTCTACCTCCTCTTTGGTTTGCTCTGAAGTTTTCCAGGCTCTACCTTCCAGGGCCAGAAACACAGGCCACCGCTATTTTCACCTGGCATTTTTACGTGGGATCTGAGATCCAGATGCAGGACCTTCTGCTTGTGAGGCAGAAGTTTAACTCCTGAGCCATCTTTCCATCCTGGTGCTGGGGATTCGAACTCAGGTCCTAATGCTTGCATGGCAAATACTCTTACCCGTTGAGCCAGCTCCTCAGCCCAATTCAGCAGCTCTTGCCAGAGCACCTACCATATCAAGGCCATCTGACTGACATTCACCACATCAGAGTTTTCCCTGTCCCTGTGCCAGCTCCCCAGATGAAGCACACTGGGACCTTATCAGCTGGGTCTCCTGAGTACCAGCGACCTAACCCTGGCCAGTGAGGGGAAGGTGTGGAAGGTGGGCACTTGAAGAGAAGCCTGAGACTTATCTCTGGCCTCTAGCATCCCCAAACTGGAGTATCAGTATATCCCAAGACTCAGCTGCCCTGCAGAAGCAGTGTAGAAAGTGAGTCCAACATTCAAATGTATGGGTTCGAAGCTGTGAGACCTTAGAATGGGCCATGAGCTAGGATGGCTTCTGCCCCCCTCCCTCTTATTTATTTGCTTATTTATTTATTTATTGTGTGTCTGTCTCTGTGTGTCTGTGTCCCTCTCTGTATGCATATATATCAGAGGGCACTCTATGCCTGTGAACAGGTCCAAGGATTATTTTGGAAATCATCCTGGATTGCTTGTACCTCCTCTTTTCTTTGCTCTGGGATTTCCTAGGCTCTGGCTTCCAGGGTCAAAAGTGCACAGGCTGCCGCCATTTTTGCCTCGCATTTTTATGTAGGATCCTGGATCCAAACTCAGGTCCTTGTGCTTATGAGGCAGAGTCTTAAACTCTGAACCATCTCTCCAGCTCCTCGATCCCCTTTGTGCATAGACCCAACATAACCTGTTCACCTGAAGAATTCCAGATTTTGATTCTGAATGTTCCAAGTCAAACAGCCGGGCAGTTTCACTCCCTGTGCGCAGGATGCTACACTGGCAAGTGATTCTCCCTTGACATAGTTCAAGTGCACACGGTGGCCTACCTGCCAACACCCACTTGGCAGGAGAGGGGTTAACTTCTCCAGAACAGCAACTTAGTGAAGACCCCAAAGGGGTGGACAGGGGACTAAGTTCAGCTGTGTGCTGTGAAGTGGGGGTGGGGTGGGAGGTGGGGGGGTGGTAGGGGGGTGGGGGGGTGTCACCTGGTCCTAATTCCCAGGGTGCCATCCTATGAGCTAGCCTCTGCTACTGAAAGGCCATTTGAACCCTGGTTTATGTCCCTTTAGCTACCTTGAGACTTGACCACAGCCCCCTTATTGCCAGAATCGTTCTGCAGGGACCCTCTCCCCCACCCTCCTCTATATTCCCCACACCGAGTTCCACGCTTGCAGCATGTCTCAGCCCAGGATGCTGCTTAGAGGCAGGTCCTTTCCTTTGCACAGGGAGACGAGGTCAGTGGCCTGGGTGTTGGGAGACACACTCGCGCCCCCGCGCGCGCACACACACACACACACACACACACACACACACACACAGAGTGATTGTCCATGGTGATGTCCAGAATGAAACCAGACTGTAGCAGTCTGACTCAGGGGGACCTTGGTACTGTCCCCCCTCCCCCTGCTCGCCATGGCCAGAACTCATACTTTTGACCTTAATGGACTGGGGCCCCCAGCTACTCGGGGTGCCTCACAGCACATGTTTGCCAGGAAGGGCGCAGGACCGAGATGGCTGGCAGCTGGGATTGTTTTAACAGCGGTCCCGCCCACATTCCAAATTTGGAAGCCAGAGGCGGGTAAGCGCTGGCTGGGCCAGCGTCCATCCCACTTCCCTGCCCTCCTCTGGAAAGTACAGAGAGCAATTGCCTGCCCGGGAGGAACCACCCCGTCCGGGTGCGAGGGCCAGGCGCTGCGCTCCTCAATGTTCCAGCCTCTCCTCCTTCTCTCGCACAGTCTTGCCTGAAGCATCCACTTCGCAAGCTTTGCAAATTTCCTTCCCCTGAATCCCCTCTTCGGGGCCAGATTCCTGATCTGGAGGGCTTTGCTTGATCCTCCAGAGTTGCTGTGATGTCACCAATGAGGAGACGCGTCATTGTCCAGTGCCTTCCTGGAAAACAGAGGTGGCCTTGGAAGCTGGGCAGTGGCCATGGGCTCTGCTCCAGGATGCAAGGTCCCCTCGCACCATGCAGAACACACACACCTGTCTTCAAGAGGCTTACGCGGCCAGGGTGTGGCTACAGGACAGAGCGATTGTCCTGCAGGAAGAAGCCCTGGGTTCAAGCTCCCGCGCCACAGAAACTGGGTCAGCCCAGCCCTGGAGGGGGTGGGGAAGGGTGAAGGCCGAAGTTCAAGGGCAACCTGGGCTACATGACATGAGACTCTGCCAAGGAGAGGCAGAAGAAGAGGAGAATGAAAGAGGAAGAGATGGGTGAAGAAGAAGAAAAGGAAAAGGAGAAGAAGGAGGAAAGGAGGAAGAGGAGGAAGAAGGGGGAAAATGTGACAGACCAGCCCAAAGACGCCAGCAAAATGCTGGGATCCAGAGAAGATTGTTTCTTGGAGCCTCCAGAAGGAATCCACCTTTCCAGCTGCACCCAGATTTGGACTTCTTATGCCTCAGAGCGTTAGGAGAATACATTTCTTGTGTTTTTAGCCACCCTGCCTCTGGTCAGTTATCACAGTATCCTAGGAAAGCAGGAGGCACATGTAGTCAGAGGACAACCTCGGGCATCATTCTGCAGGTGCTGTTGTGTTTGAGGCAGGGTCTCTCACTGGCCTGCACTTGGCCACATGAACCAGGTGACCAGGATGGTGGGCTTCCTGGGATCCTTCTGTCTCTGCCTCTCATCTGAATCCACTAGGATTACAAGCATGTGGCACCACACCTGGCTTGTGTATGTATGTGCGTGCATGTGAGTGAGTGTGTATGTATATATATGAGTGTGTGCATGTGTGTCTGTGTGAGTGTGTGCTATTTGTATATAGGTGTATATATGAGTGTGTGTTTATATATGTGTGTTCGTGTGTGTATGTGCTGTTCGTGTGTATGTGTATATATGTGAGTGTGTGTTCATGTGTGTGTGTGTGTGCATGTCTGTGTGTACCAGAGCATGGGTGTGGCACAAGGGTGATATCCAGAATCATCTTGGATTGCTCTACCTCTTCATTGCTTTGCTCTGGGGTTTCCCAGGCTCTGCCTTCCAGGGCCAGAATTACAGGCTGCTGCCATATCCACCTGGCATTTTTTTACATAGGATCTGGGGATTTGAACTCAGGTCCTCTTGCTTGTGAGGTAAAGGCTTTAACTCTGAACCATCTCCCCATCCCTAAGCCTAACTTTTATGTGGGTTCTGGGACTGGAAGTCAGGCATTCAGCTTGAGAGCCAAGCCTGGTACTGACTGAGCCATCTCCCCCTTTAACACCAGGTACAAGAATCTTACAGGACGGTCTCACTGGTCCGTTGCCGTCCAAAGCATCCTGAGGTGGGGTCTCTACAGACTGTGGAAATCCAAGAGGTGCTGCGGCCACACTTGACTGAGGGACGAGACTCCATTTCCATCCAGTGTAGGGCAGCGGCCTGGCTGTGGTGGAGGAGACGTGCAATGATTAGGGGTGCAGCAAGATGATCTCCGTGCTGTGTGCTTTGGAATCTTCAAAGATGGAGCTAGTCAAAAGACAGGGTAAGAGATGATAGAGCAGTATGGGGGTTGGGGGGCTAGGAACAAGCACACCACAGGGATCGGCTCCTCTGTGTGCCCCTCCAACCTCCAGACAAGGATTGGCTAATCGGGGTTCATGGCCTTCCTCTTAACCCTGCCTCTCCCTGCAGGCCGACAAGCAGAGATAATTTCAAGTGATAATTGCAAGAACTGCCAATTAAAATTGGGTCCCACACTTTGGGATGGAGCCACAGCCCATTAGGAGAGAACTTGCCTAGCATGCATGTTGGAGCCCCAAATTCCATCAGCAGCACCACATAAACCACGTGTGCTGATGCCCGTGCCCTCACGGGGGGGGGGGTGGAGGCTGGAGGACGGGGAGTTCAAGGTCATCCTTAGTTCTGTAATGAGTTCAAGACCAGCCCAGTCTGTATGAGACCCTGGTCTCAAAAAACAATGATAATGAAAATCATTCTGGGACCGGAAAGAGGACTCAGGGGTTCAGATCCCAGATCCCATATAAAAACGCCGGGAGGAAATAGTGGCCGTTGTCAGTGCTTTCAATCCCTGGAAGGCGGAGCCTGGGAAACTCTGGAGCAAAGCAAAGAGGAGGTAGAGCAATCTAGGGTGATTCCTGACATCATCACTGGACCTCCACAGGTACACACAGTGCCCTCTGGTACATGTAGACAGACACACATACACAGACACATATGTAATAAACAAATTAATTGATTAAATATTAAAAATATCATTCTGGGGCTGGTGAGTTAACTCAGCAGGTAAGATGCCTGCTAAAAAACCAAGATCAATCACTGGAAGGCCACATGGTGTATATGTGTGCTTCTCTCAAAAACAAATCAATGAATGAATAAATGAATGAGTGAATGAATAAACAAATAAAATATTTTCAAAAATCATTCTGTTACATTCACTACTCAGCACCACATCCACACAACTCCACAGCAAAAATGCCCCAAAGAGTGACTCGGAGAAGCAGAAATCATGCATGTCATTAAAAACAGAAAATCTCATTTCTTCATTTTTCCCGTGTGGAGGAGAAGGAGCAAATATTTTTCAGCGATGCTGATTTTTTTTTAATCAAAAAGAAATTAAAGAGCAAGGAAGGACACATATTTCTTGTGAGGAGAGTCGGGTCTCGTTCCTTGTCTGCTTTGAAAGAGGCAGCCCTGGGCAGACTCAGGGTCAGCGGCTTGGGGGGTTGTGGGGGGCGCGGCCCAGCCCTGCCTGGAGAAGGCGGCGAGGGGCTGCGGTCTCAGATTTACTGCTTGTGCTTCGCCGCTGCCCGTGGAAAAGCCGCTGGAGACGGGCTTGGCTGCAGATGGAGTGAGAGCCGCACGCGGCAACACAGCATCGATAACTAAATATAACTCGCATCTCAGAAGCCTTTCAACTGCTTTCCAAATATATTATCTCATTAAATGCGCACAAAAGCGGAAGATGGGAGAGCCCTCCTCTCCCCCCCCCCCCCCTTTCCTTCCCCTTTGCAGATCCACCGCCTGGCTGGCTCACCATTTCAACTTTGGGCTGTCCCGTCCCAGATTCCACAGGGGTGCTCTGGAGCCAGCAGATGGTTGTGTGTTGGGGGGGGGAGGACTGCTGGACAGGGTGACCTCCCAAGGATCTAGGAGGTCACAGACATGTATCTATCTTTTCCCACAGCCTGAAATCCAGTCTGGGTACTCCTGCTTGTTGGTTAGCCTTCAAGCACGTAGATACTCCAGCCCCATTCCAGCTTCTGGCTCCGCCCACCCCGTAGCCTCCTCCTCCTGCACTCTGCAGAAGGGACAGGATTTCATGGGTAAGCCTGGAAACCGCCCCCCACACATGGCTACTATGGGCATTCACTGGGTAGAACTGGGTCACTCTATCTGCCTGAAAAGGAGGCTGGGAAATGTATTCCAGTCCCGCTGCTCCAGAAGTGGCATGGATAACTGTTTCAGGACATACCTCTGAGACGCTCCATTCTGTCCTCTTGCTTTCATACCATACATGTTGCATTCTACACAAGATTCAAGCTGAACGAAAGACACTCCCTCTAAGACTTTATGAATAAAATAGTTAAGGGGCCAGCGAGATAGCTAAGTGGGTAAGGTGCTTGTTTGCAAACCTGGAGACCTGAGTTTGATCCCCAGAACTTCACATGGTAGAAGGGAGAGAACTGACTTCTGAAAATTGTCCTCTGACCTCCACCTGTGCACTGTGGCACACATGTGCGCTTTCTCCCTCTCGTTAATAATGAATAATAATAATGGAGCCAGAGGAAAACAGACAGACCTTTTCGCCCTTCTGCCTTCCACCCTGTGACCTCACAGGAGGGACCCTCTTGCAACCAGAGACTCCATCCCCACTAGATGCCAAAACTACCAGAACATCTTCCTTGGATTTCTTAGGCTCCAAAAGAGTGAGCTCTAGATCTTCACGGTTTATAAACTGTCCAGGCTCAAGGCTTTACTGTAGCATCATGAAAACAGTTATCCACACCTGGGCACGACCCACCTGTCCATCAGCAGGGCGGAGAGACAGCTGTGTGTTTCTTAGAGTGAGGGAAAGAGAGAGAGAGAGAGACAGAAAGAGAGAGAAGCTAGGGTGCCACAAAGAGGGCCATGAATTCCACAAGAATTTTGCTGAGCGTGAAGAAGGGAATTCACAAGCATGCACATATGTGTGTATGTATGTGTTTGTGTGTGTGCATGTGTGTCTGTGTGTATGCATATGTGTGTGTCTGTGAATGTGCGTTTATGTATATGTGTGGGTGGTCTGTGTGTGTGCATGAATGTCTGTGTATATGTATGTGTTTGTCTATGTGCGATGCATACATGTGTGTATGCATGTGTTTGTGTGTGCATGCATGGATGCATGTTCGTATACACAGGCCAGACTGCTGTCATCCTCCAAGTGCCTTCCGCCCCTCCCTTTTTTGCTCCCTTGAGACTCAGCCTCTCACTGGCCTAGAACTCAGTCATAGTTAGGCACAGATATCAACTTGATGGTTGAGGGTTCAAGCTCTGGGCACATTTGTAGTGCTGAGTTAAACCCAGAGGGAACCTGCAAGAGACCATCTAGTGGATGGGGAAGGTCCAGACCATGGTGGGTGGAGCCACTCCCTGGGAAGTGAATAAAATGGAGAGAGCTGGTTGAAGTTGGCATCGTTCCGTGCACTTGGCCAGATATGCAGGCCTGGCAAGTAAGGATCATCCTTCTCTCGGCCATTATGTAGAGATGATGCGGCCAGTTCCCTTGTTCCTGGTGCTAGTGTGAGCTCACCTGTCAAGTTGAACCTGCAGCCAGAATAAAACCCTTTGTTCCCCTAAATCATCTGGTTGTGAATTTATCAGCAACATGAAGGCAAACTGGTACATCTGTTTGGTCACATGGACAGACTTCAGACTCGCCACTTCAAGTTCAAAGCCCAGTTCTTGCTTCTGTTGACTGTGCATCCTTGGATCAGTGGTTTAGTATGGGTTTCTTTGTCTTTATAATGGAGACCAAGTCCTCCTTGGAGGAGAAGATCATCAATGTGTTTAGCCTTCTTTGTAGGAAAATGTGCTTAACACAGAAACCATCAGACACAAGCGGATGGTCAGGCCAGTCAGATGAATGGTCACATTCAGCGCTGGGACTGTGGTCGTCACCTTTGCGCTGGCCTCGTTCTGATGTCTGTTTGTCTGTCTGCCCATGAACTTCTTCCCAGCTCATGACACCCCACTGTATTCCGGGGGGGGGATGCGCTGCTCAGATGACCTGGGAAGCAGGTGAAGCAGGTCATAAGGACACATGGCCAGCCACGCTGCCCTCTCACCTGCACAGGACAGAGCCATGAGGACCAGGCTGGGGGCAGCTGGAGGTCACGGGGTCACCGGCTTCCTTCACGTCTGCTAGAGCTCTTCCCAGCCTCCATCCCAACCTGCCCACCGCCCTGAGATCACGTCCAACCCAACGCCACCCACTGGGCCGGCTTCCATCCACAATCCTCTCCTTGCAGGAAGATGGCCGGGGACAGACACAAGCTGTTGATGTACCACATGGAGTGTGACAGGGACCCCAGCATCTCCAGGTTCACGGGCATGGAACATGTGGACCTGTGGGAGACGTCCCCCCCAGCCCGTCTGCCATTCTGACCCCTGAGTCCGTTTCCCAACTTCCTTGTACCCCACAAAAGGACTTTCCTGCCAATAATTTTATTAGCACGGTCATCTCATTTAAATATTCCAGAGACAGAATTTTTCCAGAAGACCTTCCAAAACACATTCTTGCTCTTCCATCAAATAAGTATTCAGTGGCCAAGTAAGTTTTGCAGCGATCTGATTACGTGATTAAATGTAATTAAAGAGAGGCTGTTACTACAGGACTTATCAGAACCTTGACTATACTGATGGAATGAGGGAAACCACTAGAGAACGAGACAGACCACACTTTCCAAACTCCCCACAGATTTGCTTATGAACCAAAAATGTCCCAGAACCAACTTTGGGGGAATTCCCCCCTGCAACCAGCATCTCAGCTTCACAATTTGGAAAACAGGATTCTTCCTTCTACCAAGACCGCCGAGTGAATGCCCAAGCTGCTGGTCTATGTTGCTCTTGCTCTACCCAGAAGGGAGATGGGTGCAGGGTCTTTACCCCGGAGGAAGTTAGGGAAGGGGAAACCAAGGCTGCTTTCTCAGCCACAGCAAACAAAGCTCTCTCTCTCTCTCTGTCTCTCTGTCTTTCTCTCTTTCTTAATCTTTTTAAGGTTTAACTGAAGTATCACCCCAGCAACTTTACTGATCCAATAGTTAAGACAGTTCTACAGTGGAATTTTCACCAATGACACCTGGAGTCTTGGGTTTGAATGATCTTTTCAGAGGTCACCTAAGGGGCTGGAGAGGTGGCTCAGTAGTTAAGCGCTTTCCTCAAAAGCCAAGGACCTGCATTTGATTCCCAGAATCTGTGTCTTTTTTTTTTTTTTTTTTTTTGAAAGCCCAGCAAGTGAGCAAGGGGACACCTACTTGCAATCCCAGCACAAGTGGATCCCTTGGGACTTGCTGGCCCCCACTGGTGAGTTCCATATCAGTAAGAGACTCGGTCTCAAAATAAGAGGTGGACAGCACCTGAGGAAATGACTCAGAAGGCTGCCCTCTGACCTCCACACACATGCATGCATGCCCCCGTGTGCATGCTCTCCCCTACACACGCGTATGCATTTCAACACACACATGCATGTACTTCCATGCACACGCACACACACATGCACACATTAGGTGGCAGCACCCTGCCCCCTGGCATGGCTCCCTCACACCTGCAAACAGGAATGGCTTGGTCTCACTTAGATGCACAATCTCTGTCCCTTTGAAGATACTCAGAGCCAGCATCGTATCGGCCTGCTTCCAGTTTCCACCGACTTCATTCAGAATCCCAGCTGGTGAACAAGAGCCACAGTACATGGGCCACTAATGGCCAGGTGACCACTTTGTGTTCAAGACACACGGAGTAGCGTCTGGGTGCCATTGTATCCAGGTGGTGTTGGGGATCGAACCCGGGGCTTTGTGCAGGCTAGGCAAGCACCCTACCACCTGAGTCACATCTGAAAACGCTGGGGGCATTGTCCTGGACTGCTCCACTTCCGTGTTGTTTGCTCTGGAGTTTCCCAGGCTCCACCTTCAAGTACAGGCTGCCGCCATGTCTGCCCAGCGTTTTTACCTGGGATCCGAGATCTGAACTCAGGATCTTCTGCTTGAGAGGCAAAGGCTTAAACCCTGAGTCATCTCTCTTGGACAGAGGGACTCAGGTTACTGTCCGGTCGACGCCTCTGAAAAAAGACAGGGGAGTGGGGAGAAGAGACGGGGCTTGTGTTCTCTTCCGCATCCAAAACTCCTTGAATGGTTTGCATACATTCGTGTCATACTTGGCTAGATTTAAAAAACAAACAATAAGACCGCAGGAAGGTGTTAATACTAGAGCTCTCTGAGGGAGAGGAAGAGTGGGTGATTTTATTTTAGCTTCTTGTGGCCCGTCAGGATTTTCTGGATTTTTCTACACTAAACATGGCCATCTGTGGGATTTTAAAAGATGTTTTTATTTCTTTCTTTTTTTTTCTGACAGTTTGAACCCCAGGCCTCTACCAAAGAACTATATTCCTGGCCCTTTAAAAAAAAAAAAAAACTGTTTTATTTTGAGACTGGGTATCTTTACATTGCCCAGGCTAACCTGAGATTTCTTCTGTAACCCACTCAGGACTTAGACTCCTGCCTCAGTTTCTCCAGTGAGGATGACAGGCCCAACTTAATTTTTTTATTTGCTTGGTTGGAGACAAGATCTCCCTATGTAGCCCAGGCTGGCATCAAAGTCTAGGACCCACCCCCGCCTTCTGAGGTCACGCCCCCAGACTCAGTGAAGAGTGTTTGCATTGTAAGAGGGATGTTAACAGAACGCTTTCTGAGCTAAGCCAGGTCAAGGATGCAGTTTCTCACCTTTGTGTCTGTCCCTTACGCACAGGGGACATTGTGTGTGTGTGTGTGTGTGTGTGTGTGTGTGTGTGTGTGTGTGTGTGTGTGTGATGGGGGGAGTGTCATGGGGGGAACAGGAAGGGAACCCCCCTGACTGTGGCCCTTAAACACTGTCTTGTATTAGTAGAAACAAGAGCGCGTGGGCAGACCCAAGTCCCCTGGTGACACGCAGCTGTGGGGTTTAATAATCCTCCTATCAATTAATTCTCCAGGGCGGAGCTTGGCTTTGATGGCCTGTCCTCTGTGCACTGGAGCTTGGGGAATGACACCATCCCCACCATTCCACCCACCCCTGAACAGAGGCCAATGCCCAGGGCTTCGAGCTGGACATTTTCCCAGACACCCTCAACATGCAGCTTTCACGGACCTATCAGGTCCCCAAAAGGCAAGTCTAGGGGCTGGGGAGATGGCTCAAGGATCCAACCTCTGCCTCATGAGCAGAAGGACATAGTTAGGATCCCAGATCCCATGTACAAATTCCAGGCAAAATGGTGGCGGCCTGCACTCCGGGCCCTGGAAGGCTGTTTTAGAACCTCTAGAGCAAAGCAAAGAGGAGGGAGAGGCAATCCAGGGTGATTCCTGAAGTCACCCTTGGGCCTCCACAGGGACACATAGTGCCCTCTGACACACACAAAATTGGCTTATGTATTTAGTGTGTGTGTGTCTGTGTGTATCAGAGGACACTATGTGTGCCTGTGGAGGCCTAGGAGTGACTTCAGGAATCACCCTGGTTTGCTCTACCTCGTCTTTATTTTGCTCAAGAGTTTCCCAGGCTCTGCCTTCCAGAATTGGAAGCACAGGTCGTCACCATTTCTTCCTGGCATTTGTACGTGGGGTCTGGGATCTGAACTCAGGACCTTCTGTTTGCATGGCAGAGGCTTAACCCCTGCGCCATCTCTCTGTCTCCACAGTGTCTGTTGTAACAGTATGTTAAGTTCTTCCATGTTAGTATCTCATTCTGCTTTTTGTGGCCAAGTAACATTCCATCATGTGTATCTGTATCGCTTGGTCTCTCCATGCGTCCATCTTGGACGGCTGCCCTGCGCCTACCTCTCCGTTCCTGTGGCTCTCACTGTGATGGACACTGGTGTCACGTGTTTCGGGAGGAACTGCGTTTTTATTTCTCTCCTACCATTTCTGTTTTTAATGGCTTTGCTTCATTCCTTTGCATGTTCCATTTAGCATTTCAAAGTTGCAAATCACATTAGAATATTAAATAGTTACATGCGTGTCCAGAAGGTCTGAGTTTAACCAGCGTTGACAAAGTCTGCTTCTCACGATAAAGACTCATCCCAAATGACCAGGTCAGTAGGAAGGGCGGTGGGCAGACATTCCATTTCTTTTTCTTTTTCATTTAACACATGTTCATGCTGGTGTGTACATTTATGTACATGCATGTTCACACATGCATATATGTGTATGTGTGCCTATATCTGTATGAGTATGGGTGTACATAAGTGCATGGTGCATGCATGCATGTGCATACATCTATGTGTGTGTGAATATATGTGCATGTATGCCTATGTATGTATGAGTATGGGTGTACATGTGTACATGGTATATGCATGTCTGTATGCATGTGCATGCCTCTATGTGCGTATGAGCATATGTGTGTGATGTGTGTGGATATGCATGTGTGTATTGTGTATGTATATATGCATATATGAGTATGTGTTCATGCATGCACTTGAGTGTATGATATGTGTACATATGTGTGTTTGAGCATGCATGTGCATATATGCACGTGTGTATGGTATGTGTGTATGCGTGTGCTCAGGCATGCACATGTTTTGAGACCAGAGCACAACTTCAGGTGCCATCTTTAGAAATGCCATCCACTTTCTCTGAGGTGGGGTTTCTCACTGACCCAGACTCTCCCATTAGGCTAGACTGGCTGGCCAGGGAGCCCCAAGATCTCCCTGACCCCCTCTCTCAGCACGGGGCTATAAATGCATGCTACCACACCTGGCATTTTTACATGTGTTCTGGGATCAGAGCCGGGTCCTTCTGAGTTACAAGCATGGAGTCATCTTGCCGGTTCTCGAGACCCTCCTATTTCTGTTGGACCCACAGGGATCACTCAGCGTTCTCACCGACACACATATCATCTCGTTTTCAAAGCACTCGCTAGGTACTTTCCCAAGCCTGGGTTCATGTAGCAGGCAAGGCAGAGGACGCTGGCTGGCAAGGGATTCTTCCCTGTGGGAGCTAGGACGCCCAGCTCTGGGGAGCCCCAGAGAAGCCATAAGAAGCTACCCACATTGGGAGTGCAACAGTTCACTTTCTATTCTGATGAGCCTGTGTATTCGATGTTCACACGGGCAGTCTGGACAGTCCTAAAGGGCCTCTCTTCTGGCATGATTCATTTGACCAGACCCTTTACTGCACAGAAGAACCAGGTACCCCAGTGGGTGGGTCCCCACAGGACCTCAGGCTTTGAGTGCATCGTTTTTACACACAGCTGGGCCTCCAGCTGAGTCGTAAGTCAAAGTTTTGCAAATTGGATCATATTTTACAGAACAGATAAAAAAGAGCGACTGTGAACCCTCGGGAAGAAGCTGGGCATGGGGTGATAATCGGAGCCAGATTTATCACTTCTGTAAAGACGAAAATCAAGAATAAGCGTCAGCTGCGCAGGGGCCCCGCCATGATTCATTAAGAGCCCTGAACACAATAGGCGTTACCCTGGCTTTAAAGTTTTGTGGGGTATTTTGGTTTTGTTTTTGTTTTTTAATTCAAATCTCACAAAAGCAACCAATGAAATATTTTTTTTTTGGTAGAGATTATGTATGTCCAACTAAGAACTAGGGAAATTGAGGCCCAGGGATGGGTAAGGAATTTGTGCCCAGAGAGAGAGCAAACTGTGGGGCTGGGAATCCAAGCAGACTCCACCTTTGCCAAGGTCCCAGCTGCCAGGAAGTGAATTGTGCAGGACTGAGGCCCCGCCTCCCTCAAGCTGTCTGCCAGGCCCCAACTGAACAGAAAGATTTCTCAGGGGGAGCTGGATGAGAAAGAAAAAGGCAGGGTGGGGGTGGAAGCTGGAGGAGGCAGGGGAGACTTAAGGCCTGATGGTATCCGGGTACCTGGGAAGAAGCAGGAGGTGGAAGTGGGAGGGGTCTGAGAAGGGTGGGGAATTGGGATCTCCCGTTGGGCAGAAATGGCAGCTCTGGGAGCCCACCAGGTACAGGCACTGGGGGGTGGATGGTATAGCCCAGACCGCCTGGCCTCTGTGTGAGGGAGATCCCCAGGTGCTGCACCCCATATTCCTGGGCTGCCCCCAGTACAGTGGCTTCTGCTAAAGAAAGATCCGTGTGTCACAACCCCATGAGAGAAGGCAACCCATGAAAAATAGAGGAGACACATGTTGTTTCATATATTCTTGTCTGATGGAAAAGCCCAAAGAGCCCACGAGTTTATCCATGGATAAACAGATCAACAAAATGTGGTATATTTTATGACCATAACACACATTACAGCATGGCCAAATCTTGAAATTATGATAAATAGGCCAAAGAAGACAGATACAAAAAGATTCGCTACTTGCATTTGTATGTATGTGTGTGTATGCATGTATGCATGCATGCATGTATGAATCTGCTTATCTATAAAATGCCTGAAACATGCAGAATGTAGATTATGAGCTGCCTGGATATAAAGTGGGCAGAAAGGAGAAGTGGCAGCTTCATGGGTACAGCATTTCTTTAGGGGGTGATAGAATTCTAGAGTTAGTAAGGATGGTTGTGTTGCCTTGTGAATGTATTTAAAAACCACTCCACTGAATTGCATACTTTGTAAAAATATTTATTTAGCTTGTGTGTGTGTGCGCGTGTGCATGAGGGGTCAGAGGAAGACTTGTGGGAGTTGGTACTTTCTCCACAATGTGGATTCTAGGGATCCATCTCAGGTTATCAGGCCAGAACCCCTAACCATCTTGCTAGTCCTCCATTGTATACTTACAAAAAGTGGTGTGTGCATGTGTGTGTGTGCACGTGTGCGTGCTATGTGTGCATGTGCTATATCTCAATTTAAAAAGCTAGCCATTTAAAGCCCACAGATTTGGTCATTCATTTTCACAGCTGCATAGCAATCCCTCAGCACTGCCCATTGAATGGATTCTGGACTCTGTCATTTGTCCCCCCCACCCCCAGTTGTAGGGCTGCCATGCGCAGGCACTGATGAGGAGTTGCCCATGTGTTGGGTTTCTGCATCTTACACCTCACATCCCATCTTTCTAAAACTCTTTTCTGAGCCGAGAGAGCAGAGGGAGAAGCAGCCTTCACCCCCTCCCCACCCCAGCCCCTACGAGCCCCTTGGGCTCTCAGAAAATAGGGCAGTTGGTTCGGAAAACAAATTGAGCCAATCAGGAGTGGGGGCTCCCGCTTTCCTGCCTTGGTGTTGGGAGACCCGCTGGACAACAGCAGAGCCGCCCCCACCACAAGATATGTACGATGCTTAATGAATATTCACAAGGACTCATTAAGCCTTTCCCCGTGTGGCCCAGCAAAACAGAGTCGAAACCCCCAAGCCATTAACAAAAAAAGAAAGAAAAATTATCCGGACGGATGTGCAGGCCGCAAGCGCCCCCGGCGAGAAACCGCTTTGAAACTCCGTTGCGCTGGGCACCTGCCCCCAGTCTTGGTGGATGGGGGGGGGGGGTCCGGTGACCCTGGTTCGTATCACGGTCATTAGATTTTTGTTGCCTCGTGTACACAGAAATCTCCCTGTCACTGTGTGTCCAAGTCACCTCATGGCTAGGTGGGCCGCTGGGTCAGCTAGGACCGCCCCTTGGCAGGACTGTCCACAGGCAGTAACCCCAATGGACGATCAAGGACGCAGGTCGACCTCATCAGTCACTGATGCACTTGCCCCGAGCTCATTGTGCTCCAGCGAGACTCCTGTGTTCTGGAAGCTTCTGACACTGATCTTAAGGTCTGACTCCAGGGAAGCCACCCACGGGTGTATGTGTGGGGGACAGCGTTCCCTGACAGGATGGGAGCATGTTTGGGTCCGGTCTGGAGTGTTAGTTTCTAAGACAGGATTCCAGACACGAGGACGGAGAGAGAGAAAGATGTGGAGGGAGGGGGCGGCAGACAGAAAGCCTGGGGCCTCAGTCACCCAAGGACAGAAATCAAGCTCCAGACTGAGCCAGTGGGGAGAAGGGAGAGGACAGAATGTTCTAGAAAAGGTCCCTTTGCATCTGCCTGTGAAGGAGCCCCTGTGCTTGAGCGGTGCAGTGGGTCCTGAGGGCTCTGCTCCCGGAAGCTCTGGCTGTGCCTGGCTGGTCCTGGACCCCCGCATGTCTCTGACTGACCCTGAGCCCTCCCCTCTCAGCTGGAGGGGTCCCAAGCTGGTTTCTGAGATCCCCCCAGCTCCTGACAGGCAGGGCTGATGGTGCCCAGTGGGTAGAGGCCAGGAAGCTGCTTGGCAATCTAGAATATCCACAGTGCAGGGGGGGAGGGGTAACTTGGGCTTCTTTTCCTGAAGGGCTTTCAGGGCAGGCTTGCTGCAGGAGTAGCTGAAGTCTTTGGGGTGCAAGGAATTTCCAGAAGCCAACATCTGTGAAAGGGAGAGACAGGAGGAGAAGGGGGAGGAGGAGGAACAGGGGAGGAGCAGGGCAGGAGGAAGAGGGGAAGAGGGAAGAAGAAGAAAGTGAAATACAGGAGGAGATGTGTGCTCACTTCGACAGCATGTGTGTTAGAATTGGAACAATACAGAGGAGATTAGCAAGACCCCTGTGCAAGGATGACACACAAATTCATGAAGCCTTCCCTAAAAAAGAAGGAGGAGAAGGAAAGGAAGGGAGAAGAAAGGAGGGAAGGAGAAAGGAAGGGAAAGGAAGAGAGGGAGGAAAGGAAGGAAGGGAGGGAAAGAAGGAAGAAAGAAGAGAAGAAAGGGAGGGAAGAAGGGAGGAATGGAAACAGGGAGGGAGAGGAGGGAGGATAGGGAGAGAGAGAGGGCAGGAATGGAGGTAGGAAGGGAAGGAGGGAGGAAGGGAAGAAGGAAGGGAAGGAAGAAGAATGGAGGAAAGGAAAGGAAGGAGGGAGGGAAGGAGGAAGGGAGGAAGGGAGAGAAGGAGGAGAGAAGGAAAGGCGGGAGGAGTAGAAGGGAAGGAAGAAGAGAGGAAGGGAGGGAAGGAGGAGAGAGGAAGGGACGGAGACGAGAGCGGACGGAGGAGGGAGAGAGGGAGGGAGAGAAGGAGGGAGAGAGGGAGGGAGAAGAGGAGGGAGGGAAGGAAGGAGAGAGGAAGGGAGGGAGGGAGAAAGGGAAAAAGGGAGGGAGGGAGGGAAGGAGGGAGGGAGGGAGGGAAGGAGGGAGGAAAGGTTAACTACAATGGCACTGGTTCAGCATCCATTGTATGTGCAGACATCTGCTAAGAACCCTCTCAGATCCCCCTCTTCAGCCTCAGGAAGGCTTTTTAATCCCACCTTGGGAAGATGGGATGGAGGCCCAGCACATGCGACTCCATCAGTCATCTCACCACATGGTAAATTCCTTGGATGTTTAGTTGCTGGAAACCTCAGCTGCCCAGAGCCCTGGTCCCTGTGACTCAGGCCCGGGCAGAACTGGTGGCAAGTCACAGGCAAAAGGCAACAAGAGGAGCCGCCATGCGAAGCCAGGAGGGGGCTGGACTCTGCGGTCCACAGCGTTCCTTGGGGGGTGTCCCCTGGCTGGAGGTCTCGCGAGGCTGGCTGAGTGTTTCTGGTCGTTGGCTTCTCCTGAACCAGATGACCCAACAGAGCACGGAAGGCCACCATGCCCGGGGTGAGCCAGCCTCTCTTGAGACTCAAGCACCCGAGTTCCATCCGCAGAGCAGGCCTGGTGGGGCGGTGTGCGCTAGGGGACAGGAGGGTCCCAGGGGCTCACTAGTCAGCTAGTCTAGTCTCCTGGGTGAGCACCAGGCTCCTTGAGACTCTGTCTCAAAAATAATAATAATCAGGGGGAGAGTGATTGAAGAAAACTCCAGTGTCAACCTCTGACCCCCCCCCCAGAAATATGCACACACACAAGCATGAAAACATGAATGCTGGTAATGCATGCATATGCGTGCACACACATATGTAATACATCCACATACAGGACACATGAGTGCACACACAAATATGTGACACTGTTGCAGTTCGCCTGCGTGGTTGCTGATAAATGACCATTAAATGGCTTAAGAGAACAAGAGGTTTATTGTCTCTTACGATTATCTGGTTACAGTCTGCAGTCAGCTTGATGGGAGAGCTACACCAACACCAGGTCGAGGCAACTGGCCACACCATCTCTACATAACAGCTGAGAGAGGGATGATCCTTACTCGCCAGACCAGCATGTCTGGTCAAGTGTGCACAAGGATGCCGACTTCTTCAAACAGCTCTCTGTATTTTATTCACCTGCTCAGGGCCTAGTCCCACCCACCACGGGCTGGGCCTTCCCCATCAACTAGACAATCTCCTGCAGGTTTGCTCTGGGCTTAACCCAACCACTAATTCTCCACAAATGTGTCCAGAGCTCAAACTCTCAATTATCAAGTTGACAGCTGTGACTAACTATGACAAACACATACACACATGTGCACATACAAATATGTAATACATACATATGGCTGCACACACACAAATATGTGATACATATACATATGTATACACACACATATATACATACACATGCATGCACACATATAATATATACATATACAGGCACACAGACATGCGCACACAAATATGGGATACACATACGTGTACACACACAAAATATGTACATACACCAATACCACACGCCCAGTGTTCCAGCTCTGTCGCCAGCAATGGGTAAAGCTGGGACTAACGTGACAGCTGTCAGCCACACCTGCTGTGGAGCTCCCGGGCTGCTGGTGTGTCTGAGAGACTCTAATTTTAATTAATGTCAGACAATGCAAAGTCCAGACTGTCCTCAAACACACAGTTCTTCTGTTTCAGCCCCAAAGGGTAACAGATGACAGGCATGTGTCCCACGCCTGGCTGATGAAAACTTCTTGGTGTGTTCGGAACCACTTGGGTGGGTGAACCTGTCACCCTTCAAATTTTATAAACTAAGATCAGGTATTTCCAGTTGTGATGTGCTGTTTCAAAAGCAAACCAGTGAGTCTGAAGAATGCAGAGAGGGAAGGAGGCCTCATTACCTTTTGAAACTGATCACACGTAGAAATGATGGTGCTTGACTATGCTGGGCTACACACAACTTCAGTGTGTGTATGTGCACACACGGGGGATGTGTGGTGTATGCATGTGACTCTATGTGTGTGTGTAGTTGTGTGTATGGTTGTGGTTGTATGTGTGTGTGACTGTGTGGTTGTGTGCATGTGTAGTTGTGTATGTAGCTGTGTGCATATATGATTGTGTGTGGTTGTGTTTGTGTGTGTTTGTGTATGTTTGTGTGCATAGTTGTGTGTGCATGTGTAGTGTGTGTGGTTTTGTGTGTGGTTTTGTGTGTGGTTGTGTGCATGGTTGTGTGTGCATGTGTAGTTGTGTGTGGTTGTGTGTGTGCATGTGTGGTTGTGTGTGGTTATGTGTGCATGTGTAGTTGTGTGTGGTTGTGTAGTTGTGTGTGTGGTTGTGTATGCATGTGTAGTTGTGTGTGGTTGTGTGTGTGCATGTGTGGTTGTGTGTGGTTGTGTGTGCATGTGTGGTTGTGTGTGGTTGTGTGTGCATGTGTGGTTGTGTGTGCATGTGTGGTTGTATGTGTACATGTGTGGTTGTGTAGGTTATGTGTGCATGTGTAGTTGTGTGTGGTTGTATATGCATGTGTAGTTGTGTGTGGTTGTGTGTGCATGTGTGGTGGTGTGTGGTTGTGTGTGCATGTTAGTTGTGTGTGGTTGTATATGCATGTGTAGTTGTGTGTGTGGTTGTGTGTGCATGTGTAGTTGTGTGTGCATGTGTGGTTGTGTGTGCATGTGTGGTTGTGTGTGCATGTGTGGTTGTGGGTGGTTGTGTGTGGTTGTGTGTGCATGTGTAGTTCTGTGTGTGGTTGTATATGCATGTGTAGTTGTGTGTGTGGTTGTGTGTGCGTGTGTAGTTGTGTGTGGTTGTGTGTGCATGTGTGGTTGTGGGTGGTTGTGTGTGGTTGTGTGTGCATGTGTAGTTGTGTGTGCATGCGTAGTTGTGTGGCATGTTTAGTTGTGTGTGTGCACATGTGACTTTCCATGGGGTCATGAGAAACTTTACAAGTCCTTCATGACTCCATCTCCTTCCATGACTGTGCCAATTCTGAGGGATCCCCACGCTGCTCGTCCTGTCTAGGAGCTTACAGTGCAAGGAGGATCACTACTAAATAATTAACCCAACACTAATTGAACAGTGACTGCGACGGGACAGTGAGTCTCACCGGGGACGTGACCCAGTTAAGTTTTCTCAAGAGCCAGCGTGGAATGACAAAGCCAAGCCTGCGAGAACATCCCAAGGGCCTCAAGGCTCCTTAGACTCGGGGATCAGAGGAAGTTGACGGGGTGGAGTGCTGAGTTCTAGTGTGCAGGGGGTGGGGGTGGGGCAGCAGGGAGACGGTAGGGGGGAGAAGGCTGCTCTGATTAGTCAGGGGAGCACTCTCTGCAGAGCCCCCTCTCTCCATGCCCCAGATGCTCAATGTGGTAGTTACCCGCAGGTGTCAACTTGACAGTGGAAGACTCGGCTCTGGGGATATTTGTAAAGAATTAATAGTTGAGTTAAGCCCTGAGCAGGCCTGCAGGAGATGGTCTGACTGATGGGGAGGGGGAGAGACCCAGCCCATGGAGGGTGGGACTATTCCCTGGGCAGGTGGATGAGATGGGGGAAGCTGGCTTGGTAAAGCGTGGCTTCCTTCAGCACCAGATGGACTGCTGAGATGTTCGGCTCCTGAGCTGAGCTGGTGACCAGTGATTCCATCACCATGAGCTGCCGCTGTGCTTCTGCCGCTGGTTCAGTGCATCGGCATCTTTGGGCATCCTTGGGCATCCTTGAGCATCCTTGGGCATCCTTGGGCATCCTCCGGCATCCTCGGGCAAACACGCAGCCTGGCAACTGAGGCTGGCCCCTCTCTCGGCGGTCCCTGTGGAAATGCTGCGGCCCTTTCCCTCGGCCCTGGGTATTGGTATGAACTCTCCTGCCAGGCTGGACAAAGTCACAATAAAACTGCTCATTCCCATAAACCATTTTGGCATGAATTTATTAGCAACATACAGAGCAACTATAACACTAGCTAACCAGCTAAATGCAGCTGCCATTGACCCCTAGGGGATAACTGAAGGTGGCAAGTGACAGATGTCACTAGCTCATGTCCTGGAGCTCATGTGATACATTCCTTTTTTAAAAAAAAATTTCATTTTATGCGTGTGTGTGTGTGTGTGTGTGTGTGTGTGTGTGTGTGTGTGTGTCAGAGGGCACTGCGTGTCCCTGGGGAGGCCCGGGGGTAACCAAGAATCATCCTGGATTGCTTCTATCTCCTCCTTGCTTCACTCGGATTTCTCAGGCTCCACCCATCAGGGCCAGATGTCCAGGCTGCTGCTGTTTCCACCTGGCGTTTTTATGTGCGACCTGGGATCCAAACTCAGGACCTTCTGCTTGTGAGGCAGAGTCTTAACCCCTGAGCCATCTCTCCAGCCCTCATGTGATGCATTTCTAAGTAACAATCTGACCCCAGCTGATTCCAGTGCAGAGTACCAGTTGGGACCTCCTGCAGGATGGGCTGATGGATCAGATGGTCACGACATCCACGCAGGAGGACTTGCAGGGTGGGGTGCTCGCCTGTGCTCCCAGCATTCAAGAGGCTGAGACATTCGAGGTCAGCCTGGGATGCAGAGTGAGACTTAGTCGCAAAAAACTAAAATCATCTGGACCAGGTGAGACTTTTAATCCCAGTACTTGAGCCGAGGAGAGGCAAGAAGATTGCAAGTTCAAGGCCAGCCTGGGCAACTTATCCAGACCTGTGTCAAAGTAAAAGGACCAGGATCATACAGTGTGTCATCCCAGCACTGGGGAGGTGGAGGCAGGAGGACAAGTTCAGGGTCACCCTGGATTTCATAGGGACTTTGAGATCACCTTGGGCCCCAAGAGACCCTATCTCAAAAAGAAAAGAAAAGAGTCAATAAGTAAATAAACAAGAAAAATGGGACAGCACCTGTCTACCTGTGCCTGGCCCTGGGTTCAATCCCCAGTTTCACACGACTGAATTGAGACCTCCCTTGGCAGCCTGAGCTCAGGCCTCAAAGGGACCAGGACAAGAAATCACGGTGCATGCTAGGATGAGCGGGCCTCGGCTGAGGAGACGGGCCGGCTGCCTCCCCAGCGGGCTGCTGAGATCACATCCCACCTTGGCAGAGCGCCTACCTTCATCCAAGGTCCGTCCGTGTTTCCACATTCTTGACACACAGATGCTTAGCATACAGCAGGCATCTAATAGGTGAACAGGCACTGGCCACTTTTCCCTCTTCTCCTGCGCCCAAGGGGCACAGTCATGGGGTCATGGAGTCATGGAGTCATGGAGTCGTGGGGCCGTGGGGTCCTGGGACTGTGGGAGAAGGGGTGCTGAACGTGTTTTGGATTGGATGTCTTGCAGGTGTGGCTGAGAGAGAGAAGTGGGTTAGAAGCATCGTCTCTGGTGGCCCAATTTACTGTAGAACCAACTTTCAGATTTACATGTTGGCTCATGCATGGGGAAGTCTAGAAGGTGGCGCCCCACCATGGGGATCGCCTCTCGGGGGAAGGGTTGAGAATCAGAGCAGAACTTGTGCTTTTTATTTATTTTTTTAATTATTATTATTTATTCAATTGTGCATGTATGCATGTATGCACGTGCGTGTATGTGTGTGTGTGTGTGTGTGTGTGTGTGTGTGTGTATGTGTGTGTGTGTAGAACCACGGACGAATTCGGGAACCACCACGGACCGCTTCCACCTCCTTGTTTACTCTGCCCCGGGATTCACAGGCTTCCGCCCTACCAGGACCAGAAGCGCAGGCCACCCCCGCTTCTACCTGGCGTCTATACGTGGGGCCTAGGATCCGAACTCAGGACCTTTCGCCTGCAAGGCAGAGGCTTAACCCCTGAGCCACCTCTCCAGCCCCAATTTGTGCTTTTTAAATTCTACTTGCTTTTAACTTTTCTTCCCATGCATGTGTGATGCACACACATACACATAAGCACACTGTGCACATGCACACACGTGCATGCACACAGGCACACACAGTCATATGCATGCACACACTCACATCACACATATGTGCAAGCACAAATTTATATGTACACACATGCATATGTGTACACAGGACTCACATTCATATGCACACACATTCGTGCACATACAGGCACACATACACATACACCCACTTACATGTACACGAACACACTCACATGTGCACACACCCCCTCATGTGCACACACATTCACATAAACATGAATACATATACACACATCCATGTACACACATGGGAATGCACACATATGTATGCACACACACTCATGTGCACGCCCAGCCACATACATGCATGCATGTGTGCATGCACATATCCACACACAGTCATGTACACACACATGCATGCATACATGCACATGCATGTGTATGCACACACAGGCACATGTACAGGAACACATTTGTGCATGCACACATCCATGCACATGCTTACATGAGAATACACACATGCACGCAGCTCCCTGCCATTAAGTCTCCACTCCTAGGCTGCTCAGTCCACCTGTGGAGCTGGGAGGGCAACTGTTTCTCTGGCTTTTGATCCCACCCACTAGGAGCCTGCAGAGGAATTGCCAAGACCTAACAGCAAAGGTGGAAGCCACAAGTGGCCCCAGAAGCAAAGTTGGCACCAGCAAAGGTCCAGTATCTTTCCCTGCTGGGGTCATAATGCTGACTAGACAAACAAGCAGATCCCGGAACCCAAGATTCCTGACCTCCACCTGGGGACTTAACACGCACATGCGCAGGTGCACACACATGCATCAAGATAAGGAAAGTACAGGAAATGGCACCTTACAAAGTCGTGAGATGGTATAAAGGAGGACGCATCTCTGTCCCAGGGGACATTCCAGGGACACTTCTTGTCACCCTCCTGCTCTGCTTCCTGGGGTCTCCCCATCCTTTCTCTTCCTTCTCTGGCCACCTTCTCCTGCCTTTCCCACCCGTCCAGAAAAAAACGCAACCCGAGCCCAGAGAGCGTGTGCTCTTGGCCTCTGAGCTCTCAGGAGAGTGCCACACAGCCTGGGCTCCAGCTGGTCCAGAGCTCTGATTCGAGTTCTGCTGAACCCCAGGAAGACCCAGTTCCACTCATTCTCCAGAGCTTCCCACCCTCAGAGGCTCCCTCCCTGTGCTGTGCCTGCCAGCTTCAGACACAGCCACCCAGCAGCGCACGGTTCCAATGTGGAACTCCAGACTCAGCAGATTCTGCCTCTGCTCCCTGTAGGAATCTTCTGGCTGGTGACTCCCCTGTCCCACCCATCTGGGGTTAGCACAGTCCATGATCCCCCCCTTCTCCTTTCCTGCAGGAAGCCTGGCTGCATTCCATCCCCCCTGGCTGGATGATCTTAGCAAAGCTTAGGGATGCTGGGAGGATAAAACCAGATGCAAAGGCAAAGAAAGCCCCTCTGAGAACGACGCTCAGTGACAGGTAGTTTGCAAGAAGTTGTCTGAGCCCAGATAAGCTTGCTAAGGGGAAGATCAAGGGCAAGTCAAAAAAAGTCGATTAAGAGAAACAATATTTTAAGTGCCGGAGAGCAGCTCAATAGGAGAGAACTTTTCCTAGCATGCGGAAGGCTGGAGCTTCACCCTTTCACCCAAACCAACCAACCAACCAACCAACCAACCAACCAACCAACAAGCACAACTCTTCTTTGAAGAACTTCAGATTAAGGCCAAAATTTTTAATAATGAAGAAATTATGAAAGACTTGAAGTTGACAAGTACCACGTAGAATCTGCTTTCCTTTCCTTTTTCTTTCTGAAGACGAGAGTCTCATGTAGCCCAAACTAGATGTGTAGCAGAGAGTGAATATGAACTTCCGGTTTTCTTGCCTCCACCTGCCAAGTGTTGGGACTAAAGGCACCAGCAGATCATAGGTAACTGGGGAGGGACCGAACTGAAGGTTGGCAAGCGCTTTCCGAATGTCCTTCATCCCAAGCTGGTCTTGTATTTTTGATGTTGCACTGTGTGTCCCTGTGGAGGCCCAAAGGTGACTTCAGGAATCATCTTGGATTGTTTCTACCTCCTTTGCTTCCTAATTTCTTCTCTGAGACATTATGAAGTTCAGGGCTGACTTTGAACCAGAGTTCCTCCTGAGTGCCGGGGTCATGGGCATGCGTCACCAGCCCAGCTTCCAAGTTCTTTTCTGTACTCAGACCTACAAAAAAAACCCCTTGCTTTGGGGACCACCTCATCTTTCATCTACCATACTCACGTCTCCATTTCTACCAACTTCTATGGTAGGACAGCACCCGGGAGTCCCAAGTTCCCCTCCCCCTCTGGCTCTGGAATTCTGTAGTGACCCCCCCTTCACCATCACCAAGACCTCATCTGCACACTGTCCAAGGTAGGGTACGCTCCACACCCTTTCCCAGCCTTTTATCGTCATGCCCCTCATGTTGAACCCATCTACTCAGTCAGTTAAGCAACTCGCACCCCGGAAACTCCATACTTCACCAGTCTTAGGCTCATCAGTTCCCCCGAGGCAAGGCGAGTCACGTAGCTTTCTTGGGCCAAACATCTTCTCCGTTATGTAACTTCTCTCCACTGTGGGCTTTGTTCTCAAAGCCCAGGAAGGTGGACGAGTCAAAGCCTGCCACACATCTCCGAGCCCCGGACTCCCACGCCCTGCTGAGCGTTGATGGGACTTTACCTGAACTCTCGGTTTCACAGGTGGTGGGCAAGTCCCTGTTTCTGGCATCTTTCACACCAGGGGATTTTCTCAGACCCCAAGAACAGAGGGGATGGTTACAACATTACCAGGATCAGACGATCCTCTGTTTTGCTCCCAGGCAAAGAAGAAAAAAGAGAGAGAGAGAAAAGATGATTTCATAGTTTCCATCAAGTTTAAGAGCAGATACTCCAGGCAGCAGGTCCTGGAGACCTTGGGACTCACACAGTTCAGGGGGACAGCTTCCCACCCTAGTGAGACTCAGTCTTCCCAAAGTGCTATCAGCCTGATGGGAGAGGGCAAGGGTGGACAAAGTCCACTTTACCCTGGACTCCCTTTGATCTAACTCAGAGAATGAAGAAATAATTGCAACTGCTCATGCGAACTTCTGGAGAGTTAAAATATATATATATATCTCCATCTTCCACCCAAGGTATCATTAAGTTTATGACTTAGGAAGACAAGGCAGGGAAACCAGTTAAGGACTGGTTGGGTGAGAGGTAAGTGGACGGCGTTTGGATCCCAGGAGGGCGTGGCTAATGTGGCTGCTAGTGACTATTAGTTTTTATTGCTTTTTATTCCGTGCTGGGCCTGGGCCGGGTATGTGTGTGTGTGTGTGGCTTCGGGATAGATACATATATCACCCAGGGTCATCTGTCCATGGGTAGGCGGGGGTGCAAAGCCCTCGTACCTCCTCTGAGCACAAACAGATATCTTGTGGACAGAGTGTGCCAGTAGTTGCCGCTATACCTTGGGCATACCTTGCAGCAGCTGGGATACTGGGTTAACACTGGCATGCGCGCGTATGTGCATGTGTGTGTGCATATATGTACAAGAGGACACTTGAAGCTCAAGGGTGACATCAGGAATCATCCTGGTTTGCTCTATCTCCTTATTGTTTTGCTCTAGGATTTTCCTCCTTCCAGGGCTAGAATTTGCAGGCTGCCACCATGTCTGCCTAGTGTGCTTACTTGGGATCTGGGGATCAGAACTCAGGTCTTTTGCTTGTGAGGCAAAGGTTTGTGAGCCATTTCCCTAACCTGGTTAACACATCTTATCGTACTAGTGGAGTAATTGATAACATGGGCGATGGGTGCTGTCTGGCTCATGAGAATCACGCACTGGGTCCCAAGTACCCTGGTGGCTGGTGATGAGAGAAACCCCTCTGCCACTAGGCAGATGCCTACAGACGCCAACCCAAGAAAGGAAGGAAGGAGAAGGAAAGAGACGAAGAAAGAAAAGGAAGGAAGAAAGAGATGCCAATGGGCATGTGCTGACCTGGGTCAGCAAGAGAGCGGCTTCAGGGATCCGTCAAAGAGCGACAGCCAGGCATCTGGATCCATTTAAGCTTCAGGCAGATCTTGGATGCTTTGAGAAACCAAGGAGAGTTTGGGATTCTGTCCTTATACAGACAAACACACACGGCGTGCATACTTGTCACACAAGTTCAGGGCCCATGCTGATCCCTGAAGCCCACTCAGGATTTTTAGGTTCAGGTTCCTTCTTGGAAGAGGTCCCCGACCACCAGGAGACAGGCGTGGGGTTGGCTTGACTTTTTGAAAAGTGGGGGCCCAGAGTGGACACAAGTTGGATCGTGCACAGGACCTGTGAGGGTCAGGTAGGCTGCATCCTCCCACGCAAATGCTAGGGAACGTCATCTCGAACATCTCATGGTGAGCTCCAAGGGTACAACTGGGGGACCCACAATGATACTGTACGCTCGGGAGACCACAACGAAGGCAGCAGCGGGATGGGACGGCGAACATGAAGATGCCGTCAGTACGCCATGGCGCCGGCGATTGGTGGGCGGGAGGGGGGGCAGGAAGGACGGGAGGGCCGGTGGTGCAAGCGGCGGGAGACGAGGGGGGAGCGCGGAGGGCGCGGGCGGCGGCCAGGCGGGGGAGCCCCGAGGTCTCGCGGGGCCGTCTGGTTGCGCCGACCGCGAGGGCAGATGGGTGGGGGGAGGTACGGGAGTCCGCTGGGCAGTGTAGGGTGCGGCAGCGTTCTGTCCCGAGCTGGAGGGTAATCAGCTGGAGAGCTGGGTGCTGAGCTGAGGTGATGGAGGGCTTGAGGGCTGAGTAGGGAGGGCTTATGGGAGGAGGGCGGGATGGAGGAGGAAGCGAAGTGAACGAAAGAAAGACAAGAAAGAAAAGGAAAGAAGGAACTACTGCCAGCAGAACTAATTAATAAATGGACGGTCCGTGCCTCCCTTATCATTCCCATTCCTCCTCCCTCCTCCCTCCTCCTTCTCCCTTCCTTCCTCCCCTCCTCCTCCCTCCCTCTCATTTCCTTCCCCCCTCCTCCCTCCCTCCCTCCCCTCCCTTCCTTCCTTCCTTCCTTCCTTCCTTCCTTCCTTCCTTCCTTCCTTCCTTCCTTCCTTCCTTCCTTCCTTCCTTCCTTCCTTCCTTGAGGACTTAACATTGGACTTCAATCATGTTGGGCAGGTTTTCTACTATTGAACTACACTCACAATCCACCATTCTTTGAAGTAGTGGCATCAGATGGGTGGGAGTTGGGGTGGGTCGGCCAAGTCCACTTTACCCCTGCCCCTTTAAATCTAACTCAGAGAATGAATTACAGCTTCTTCTATGAAGTTCTGGAGAATTATAAAAAGGGAGAACTGAGAGATGGCTCAGGGTTGAGACTCTGCTTCACAAGCAGAAGGTCTTGAGTTTGGATCCCAGGTCCCACATAAAAACACCAGGGTAGAGCCTGGGAAATCCCAGAATGGAGCAAAAAGGAGGTAGAAGCAATACAGGATGACTCCCGAAGTTACTCACCTCCACAGGGACACACAGTGTCTTCTTACACACACACACACACACACACACACACACACACACAACACAGAGTAAATAAATAAATACATACATACATACCATGGGTGGATTTTGGGGATCTTCATGCACCCTGAAATCCTATGAGAAGCATATGCACTGTGTATATGTTTACCTGTATTATTGGGATCTTCGCAAAGAGACACCAAGTGAGAAAGAGTTTAGGAGTTCTGGGGAGATCAGAGGGAGAAGTAGTTGCCAAGGACTTTGATATCAAAGTTTCTAAAAGTAAGAATGCTTTTCGTTTGTTCGTTCGTTCGTTCGTTCGTTCGTTCGTTCGTTCGTTCCTTCCTTCCTTCCTTCCTTCCTTCCTTCCTTCCTTCCTTCCTTCTTTCCTTCCTTCCTTCCTTCCTTCCTTCCTTCACCCAACAAATCCACAGTGGAGCACTGTTCATGTCAATTTTGCAGAGTAAAATCTGGACTCTTTACAATGTTCTCCATGGCTCAGCCCGGACTTCTCTCTCTTCTAACTCTTGTCACCCTCTTTCTTGTTCATTGCACCCCAGGGACCCCGACCTGTCCTTTCCAAGTTCTTGCCAGGCCTTCCTGCCCCAGAGCCTTTGTACATCTTAAAATCTTCTTCCTTCCTGATTGGCTCCATCTCATCCTTTGTTGCTCGGCAGCCAGTGTGACGCTTTCTCCAGGACCTCGCCTCTGACTTATTCTCAGCAAATCCCACGGTGTTTCTCTGACCATCTGTTTCTTCTTTGCACCCGACAGCAATCGGTAGCTGTTTCATGTCTCTATTTGCTTGTGTGTTTATTATCTGTGTCTCTCTGAGCAAACGAATCTATGTAACCAGGGGGCTGTGTTGTCTCATTTCTCCACACCCCGCCAAGCCGAATGGTCTGCATTTGATGCCAGAGGGTGGTGTTATATACCCATGACCTTCCAAAATGGTGGCTCCTGGGGCCACCCACGAAACCAAGTCAAAAGATAGACCAGTGTGGTAACTCCAGGTCTGGAAAGAAAACCAACTAAAGCATGAAGAAGAGAATTAGGGTATCAGAGAGACGGTTTAGCAGGTAAGGAGTCTGCTCCCAGACCCAGAGACCTGAGTTCAATTCTCAGTAGCTCACATGGTAGGAGAGAACTGACTTCTGAAAGTTGTCCTCTGACTTCCACCCATGGGCCATGACACACATGGGTATGTGTACCTTCTGTTTCCCTCCCCTGCTCAAATAAATAAAATAGTAAAAGAAGAGGGGCAAAAAGAGATAGTCTGGGGCATAAAAATGCCAGATATGTGTGGCAGCCCGCCAGAATTCTAGCCCTGGAAGGCGGAGCCTGGAAATCCCCAGTGCAAGTTGGCTGGCCAAACTAGCCCTAGAGGCACACTCTGGGTTTGATTAGAAAACCAGGCTCATAACAATAAGGAGGAAGAGCAATTGAGGATGATTTCTGATATCACTCTTGGGAATCCACAGGCACACGCACTTGTGTATACACACACACCCACACACACATATACTTACATGCAAACACACACACACACACACACAACACACACACACACATACTTCACACATATATCTGAAAATCCACCCCAAAAAAGAGAAGAGGTAGTGGAGGGTCAGGGTGCCCCTAACAGAGGGAAGGAGAAAGAACTGCAAGACAAAGCAAGTGGCCACCTTCTGCTTGAAGGAGCCGTGTTCTGGGTGACTTGTGACAGGGACAGAAGCACAGGATGGGCGACCCTGGCGTCTGTCTGTGTCAGGGGACATGCAGAGATGGTGTGGCTGTCTGGGGGAAAGCACCACCAACTTCTGAAAGCACAGTTTAATTAGATTCACTTGGCCAGCTCCCCTCAAAAGCTGTGCTTGGGCGCTGCCAGTCCTCACAGACTCAGACATGTTTGCTGGGAATGTGTGAGTGCGGGCAAGACCAAGTTGCCTGGCACTCTCTGGCAAGCCCAGGGATGCAGTCATTCTCTGCTCACCCAGTAGCCCACCTGGACGCAAGGCCAGGAGGCCAAGGAACCTGAACAGTCAGATCCCCCACCAACACCTGCCCAGTGGTGTCTCCCCAAGCAACAAAGGTTTGGGGAGATGGTGCCACATGTCCATGGGCTGGTGCCCAGTGTGGGGCCACCAGAGAACGCACAGATACACACTGGCTGGTGGCCCTGCCCTGAGCCTGGGGCTCAGGTTCTGACTCAGCTCTCTTGGGGAAAGAGCCTGAGGAGTTGACGGTCCACAAAAGATGGCTTGGGGGTGGGCCACGGAGGCTTTTGGATGTGAGCACATGTGTGCGTGTGCTTTCCGTTGTGCACCGGTTGATTGTGTGTGCAGGGCGTGTGCAAGTGTGTGCATGTGGAGACCAGAGGCCAGCTCAGCCGTAGGTCCCCACAAGGTCTCTCTCTGGCCTGGAGCTAGGCTAGCAGTCCAGAAAGTTCCAAGAACCCACGTGTCTCCACCTACCCATGCTGGGGCTGCACACAGGAGCCGCCACAGCTGGCTTTTTTTTTTAAACCTTATTTTATTTATTTATTGTGTGGTGTGTGCATCAGAGGGCGCTGTGTGTCCCTGTGGAGGACCAAGGGTGACTTCAGGAATCATCCTGGATTGTTCTACCTCCTTTTCACTTCCCTCCGTGATTTCTCAGGCTCTGCCCACCAAAGCCAGACGTGCAGGCCTCTCTTGTTTCCATCTGGCATTTTACATGGGACTTGGGATCCAAACTCAGGACCTTATGCTTGTAAGGCAAAGTCTTAACCCCTGAGCCATCTCTCCAGCCTGTGCCTGGCTTTTATTTATTTTATTTAATTTTTTTCGTGTATTCTGGGGATTGAACTCAGGTCCTCACTGCTTATGCAGCAAGCCCTCTACCAACCTAGTCATCGCCTCAGTGCCACTCTACAAGTCTGAGTTCTCCCAGACACAGAGTCTGATAAACACACCTGTGTCTTTCTTCACATTCCTAGGAAAAAGAATAATTATTATGCTAGTGTTACTGTCATTACAAAAACCACAAGCAAGCAAAAATTTCATCTCCAAAACCAACTCTCGAAGCATTGAAGAATGGCTTAGTGGGGGAGGAGCCCGTGTGTCAACCTGGTGACCAGATTTCAATTCCCCAGAAGCCCACGTGATTTCTGACCTTCCACGCGTGTGCCTGACTTTGCCACCCCACTCTCTGATAAATAAGTGAATAAAGACATAAAATATTAAAGTAAGCAAAACACAAAACTGAAATGTTGAGCAACACCCAGTCCTTGCCTACCATCAGGCTGAGCTGACCTTCCTTTACCCCACACTGATGAGCTCCCCACTGACCCAGAGTCCCCAGGCACATGTGCACCTTCCGTCCCGTACGCTGGGATTGCTGGACCCCAAGACAGGCCCTGGGGAGCCCAGCTGCCCATGGAGAAGCTGAGAGACCAAAAGGCAAACCTCACTCCCCCAAGATCACTCAGCTCGTAAGTGGCCCGAAGAATGATGACCCCATCCAAAGCATGAATTGGGCATTCTCCCGGGGGCCCACCATGGCTGTTCATTGATGTTGTTCTGGTGAAACGAAGGTAAAGAGGGAAAATGCAATGCTTTGCTCCCCAAGGACTCACGCATGTATAGATAGACCACGTAGCCCAGGCTGACCTCACTATGCAGCTGAAGGCCAAATGGTGGGATGACAGGTGTATGCCCCCCGAAGTAGCTTCTGTATTCCATTTTTTAAAGTTGCAGGACAAGCTCAGCATCTGTGAGGAACAGATAAGAGGATGGTAGGTTCTGAGCCAGCCTGGACTATACAATGAGAGCTTAGCTAAAAAAGGGGAGGGCTGGAGAGATGGCTCAGGGGTGAAGACTCTGTCTCGAAAGCTGAAGGTCCTGAGTTCTGATCTCAGGTCCCATGTAAAAACAGTCCCACGCAGAAACAGTGGGGGCCTGCACTTCTGGCCCTAGTGGGCAGAGGCTGGGAAATCCCAGAGGGAAGCAAGGAGGTAGAAGCAATCCAGGATGACTCCTGAAGTCACCCTTGGTCCTCCACAGGGACACACAGTGCCTTCTGATATATACACACACACACACACACACACACACACACACACATTAAAAAAAAAAAAAGACCTTAAACTTGGGTGTGCATATGTCTGTTTATTCCCCTAATTCACCACAGAGTTCTCAGGAACCATGCCTCAGTTTCCCTGACAGGGAACATGGACTCTTCAGGCAGCTCAGTGGGGCTGTGGGCTTCTTTTCAAATTCGGCTTTTTGGTATCTACGCAAACGGAGGGATGGATTGCTTGGGAGTCCAGTCATGCTGGGGGGCAGATGTCAGGGCTGGACAGTTGACCTTGTGAGGCAGCTGCTCGTTAGCTGCTGTCTTCTGCGGGAGGCTGTGTGTTCCCGCAGTGATCTGATTGCGACTGCGACATCCGTGCTCTGAGGCATTAGCGAGTCCTCGCCATGGGTACGGAAGCTGAATCACAGGGACTGCGCACACCGCCGCAGATATGACCACATTAACCTACACAAGAAAATGCCACTTCTTGGTTAGAGACCAGTGAGGACACAAAGGGAGTCCCTCTCCCGAGCCTGATCACAGGCCCCTGGGACTGTGGGCCTGACTCAGGGTAAATCTCTACCTCAAAAGCAGAAGGACCTGAGTTCAGATCCCTGGATCCCATGTAAAAATGCTCAGTGGATAGAGTGGCAATCTGTAATTTGGACCCTGGAAGAGGAAGCCTGGGAACCCCCAGAGCAAAGCAATAAGGAAATAGAACAATCTAGAATGATTCCCAGTGTCACTCTTGGGCTTCCATAGGCACGCACACGCCACTCAGTGCCCTCTTGTAGACATGCACATGCAAAAGTAGAAAAAAATTATGTGCCCCTTGAATTTTCCCTGGACACCCTCAAGGAGCTTGACAGGGCAAGTGAGGGGCCTGTGGGAGCCCCGTGACATTTGTCTGCTGTGTGCTTGACCCACGATCCCAGGGCTTCTGACCTGTGCCGGAAGAAAAGCCACCATTACTGTTGCACTCACTAGTTCTGTGACTGAGTAACGATGGCTCAAGTAGGTCCCGGTCACTGGGGAAGGCGTGACTCGTGTCAGATTCTAGGGGTAACACATTGTACTTAAAGACCAGAGTGCAGAGTGACCCCCAAGTCGCAGGAGACTTTGATTTGCTTTGGAAACCACCATTGAGCAGAGCCGTCCTCGCACAGAGCAGCCAGGAAGGGTTCTAGGCTCATCTGGGCAGCCTGGACTATGGGTTGAAGGTGCTACTGCAGGGGATTGGCTGGGAGTGAGGTCAGGGATGGAATGTGCTTGTGCTCCACGTGAAACACGCGTTGGCATTGCTTCTGGCACCATGTCCTTGCTCTTTCCAAGACCTGAGGCATGTGGTGGGCGGGTGTTGAATTAGACTTTCCCAGCTCTCTAATGTAGTATCTCAAAGAGTCCCAGTGTGGGCAGCTGCTGCTCACAGCTGGTACAGCCTCCCCAAGGGAACCCTCGAAAGCCCCCCCGAGATTGTGAGGTGCTCCAAGGGAGCTCAGAGACTTGCCTTCCTTGCCTTCTTCCTTTTCTTCCTTCCTTCCTGTTTTTTTCTCCTCCTCCTCCTCCCTCTTGTCCTCCTCTTCTTCCATCTCCTTTGGATACAGGGTGGTGTCACATAGTCCAGGCTGGCTAAAAGTACCCAAGAGTGACGTCATGGTCTGAATATGAGTTCTCTTCCTCTGGCTCATGCATTTGCATGCTTAGCTGGTGTTAGCATTTGGAGACGTGCAGCATCTTTAGGAGGTGGAGGCTTACTGGAGGAAGGCACATCACAGGGGGCAGGCCTGAAGAGTTTGGTGGCCCCCACCCTAATGGCGGTTTGTCTCTTGCTCTCTTTGCCTTCGCAGTGATGACCCTGACCTGAGCCGCTCCCATCTTCTGCCACCCACCATGCCCTTTCTGCCATACTATACTCTATGTGCCGTCTGGAACCGTAAGCCAAATAAGTCTCCTCTTTCTCTCCTTAAGTTGTGTCTGAATATTGTCTTGCACAGCAGAAAGAAAGGGAGATGCAGCCTGTGACTTGAACTTCTCAATACTCCTGCCTCCACCTCTGCAATCTGGGATTACAGGGCACTAAGCCATTTCTGATTTTACGCAGTGTGGGGACAGATGCCAGGACTTCATGTGTGCTAGACAAGCACTTTGTCAACAAGCTATATTCTTGGTCCCTTCCCTTTTCTCTCCTTCCTTCCTTCCTTGCTTCTTTCTTTCTTTCCTTTCTTTCTTTCTTCTTTTTCTTTCTTTCTTTCTTTCTTTCTTTCTTTCTTTCTTATTTCTCTTCTTTTTTCTTTTTCTTTCTTTCTGTCTTTTTCTTTCCCTTTCTTTCCTTCCTCCCTCCCTTCCTTCTCTTCCTCCCTTCCCTCTTTTCCCTCTTTCCCTCCCTCTCTTTCTTTTTCTTTCTTCATCTTTCTTTTTATTTTTCTTTCTTTTCTTTTTAAAAAAAATTTTTATTATTATTTATTATATATTCAATTGTGCATGTATGTGTGTGCGCACGTGTGTGTATGTATGTGTGTGTGTGTGTGTGTGTGTGTAGAACCACGGATGAATTTGGGAACCACCATGGATGCCTCCATCTCCAGTTTACTCTGCCCCAGGATTCACAGGCTCCGCCCTACCAGGACCAGAAACGCAGGCCGCCCCCGCTTCCGCCTGGGATCCGAACTCAGGACCTTCCGCCTGCAAGACAGAGGCTTAACCCCTGAGCCACCTCTCCAGCCCCTCTTTTTCTTTTTCTGTCTTTAATTCTCTCTTTTTCTTTCCCTCTCTTCCCTCCCTCCCTCCCTTCCTTTTCTTCCTCTCTTCCCTCTTTTCCCTCCTTCCCTTCTTTCCTCTCTTTCCTCTTTCTTTCTCTTTCTCTCTTTCTTTCTTTCTTTCTTTCTTTCTTTCTTTCTTTCTTTCTTTCTTTCTTTCTTTCTTTCTTTCTTTTCCCTTCCTTTTTAAAATCATCTGCTGAAGCCAAGTTCCTGAGTGCAGGAGTAAGTCACTGTAGGCTTCTCAATTGGCCTGGGCCAAGGGAAACACTGAGGATGCCAAGAGCGTTGCTTCAGCCACTGGGGCGGCCCTGCAGGACCATCTGCACTTTCTCCTCTCTCCTCCACCCTGTGGTTAAAGGGACCACAGGCCACTTTCTCTTCCTTTCTCCACTCTTTCTCCCTGCACCACTCCCAAAGCAGGTGCCAGGTGCCTGTTTCTCAGCAACAGGAGCAGAAGCCCCTGGGATTAGAGTCTTCTAGTAGTGTCAAGTAGCAATGGCTGAGTAACAGGAAAAGGGAAGTGGATTCCAGGCAGTTTGCACATGGCCCTCCCTCCCAGACCAGCCCCGTGCACAGGAAAAGAAAGAACAAGAAGCCAGCTTTGTTCAGAGTGGCTGATACTATCCTTCCATTCCAGGTGCTTGCCTGGCATCCCTTTCTCTTCCGCAGGACTCTTCTGGCCACCTCAGGGCTTACAGGTGACCCATGGGGTAGTGGTGGAATTCTAATCACTGGATTTGGCTCATGACTGGTACAAGGGCTCCATCCATGAGCAGAGTTGGATCCATTTTATAAAAGAAGCTGGGACTCAGCTTCTGCTGATGTGCTTCTGTCGAAGGTCTTGCCCGGGCCTTCAGAACGTGAATATCTGTCTCTGTGCACAGTTTCTGTCCCAACCAATCTACTTAAGGGCAGGAGGTAGCTTTCTCTCACCTTCCTGTAGCTTCTCTTCCAGGGATACTGACAAAACACCCACTATGTGCCTCTTTCTATTCCTACCCCAACACACAGTGTGTCTATCACCTACAAGTGTCTCGGTGAGGATGAGGCGATTGGATGAGTGAAGAAGGAATAAATGAATGGGACTTAAGACTTCAAGAAGTGGTCCAGGGGGCTGGAGAGATGGCTCAGGGGTTAAAACTGCCTCCCAAGCAAAAGGTCCTGAGTTTGGATCCCAAATCTCATGTAAAAATGCCAGGTAGGAATGGAAGTTGCCTGTAATTCTGGCCCTGGAGGGCAGAGCCTAGGAAACCCCAGAACAAAACAAAAAAGGAAGTAGAGGGCTGGAGAGATGGCTCAGGGCTTAAGGCTTTGCCTCCCAAGCAGAAGGTCCTGAGTTCACATCGCAGGAAACAGATGGAATCAGCAGAGGCCTATACTTCTGGCCCTGGTGGGCAGAGCCTGGAGAACCCAGAGGAAAGCAAGAAATAGGTAGAAGCAAACCAGGATGAGTCCTGAAGTCATCCTTGGTCCTCCACAGGGACATATAGTGTGTTCTCACACACACACACACACACACACACACACACACACACACAGACAGAGATAAATAAATAAAAATAAAAATTTTTTAAAAAGTGGCCCAGGATCTTAAGTCTTCCTTAGAAGGCTGTCACTGAGGTTAACAGCTTGCAATAGGAGTTTCAAGCAACAGTTTCAAGCAACTCCTTAGCTGGGGCTGAGGACCCATAGTGGTCACGACCACTTCAGCCATCATCCTACTGCAGAACCTGAATAACTGACCTCAGAGCTCAGGGCTGTTCGGTGAGGGTGAGAGCAATCTCAAGATTCCTTACAAATGTAGGCTTTTGTGATTCTCCAGAAACTGCCCTCCCTCCAGTTCCAGGAAACTACATTCTTTACCCATAAAGAATGCTAGGCCCCCCAACTGCACATCCAGTGCACCAGCGCATTCATTTCTAGGACTGCCTCTTCTTGTTCTGATTCAGAAATGACCATTGTTTTGTTTGTTTTGTTCTAGAGTCTACAATGACTTCCAAATGCCTGTCCTGTCCAGCCCACTTTTTAGAACTTAGTTTTGCAATGCCGCATTAGTTACTGTATTTTGCTTTGCTGGGAAACCCCCCCTCAAAAAAAAAAAAAAGGGACAATTTGAGAAAGGAAAGAGTTATTTGTGGCTCACAGCTAGAGGGTACAGTCTATCACAGTGGGAAAGTCAAGGTGACAAGACAGTGAGGAGACTGATTACAAGGCATCCACAAGCATTTGAGGCAGCTGGTTACAATGTATCCATAGTCAAGCATTTGAGATAACTGGTTACAATGTATCCACAGTCAATCATTTGAGGTAACTGGTTACATGTATCCACAGTCAAGCAAGTGAGGTAACTGGTTATAATGTATCTATAGTTGAGCATCTGAGGTAACTGGTCAGAATGTATCCATAGTTGAGCATTTGAAGTAACTGGTTACAATGTATCCATTGTCAAGCATGCTAGGCAGGTGGTTCCAAGATATCCATAGTCAAGAAGCAGAGAGAGGGAGATGATGGTGGGTGCGCAGCTTGCTTTCTCTTTTTTGTTCAGCCTAAGACCTCAGCCCACAAGATGGGTGGTGGCACCTCCAGTGGATGATTTCCACTTCCATTAATCTGATCTAGATCACCCTCCACAGACATGCCCACAGGATCTTCTCTGAGGTGATTCCAGATCCTGTGAGTTGACAAGTCCCCAACTCTGGAAGTCCACCCTTCCTCCCAACAAAACTGCCCTTCCAGACTGCCTCTGCCTGCTTCATCAATTATTTCCTAGTGAGGTCAGGGTTCCAGTTTGTTGGCTTTGCATAGCTCTTCCAACCCCCACCTTCCATTCACCCACAATTCTTCTCCCAGAGACCAACCGGGTGGCCCCACTGGCTTATTTCCTTCCCATTTTGTCAGTTCAGCCGTGTGAGTGGGGCGCTCCGGGAGCCAGGGCCTCTCTTATCTGCTTGAGTGGACGCAGGGGCTGTTGCTAATCTCTTGCTATCATCTGCTCTGAGCGAGAAACGTCCTGTAACTAAATCTTTTCATGTGTCTGTAATTATTTCCTCGGGCTAAATTCCTAAGTGAGGAATCATAAGGATTAAAGGGTTTTAGATGGTGGGCGTGGAGGGAGTGGGGGGGTAGAGAGGAGGAGAGGCAGAAAGAGGTTCTCAGCCTTCTGGGAATCTGAGGAGACACAGACTGAGAAAGTGAGACCTATCTCCATCCTGTTCTGCTTCTTGTCTGTTTTCCTTCTTCCTTCTCAACGCTATGGACTCGAACCCAGAGCCCTGCGCGTGCTAGGCAGGCGCCTGCTATTGACCCACACCTCCAGCCCAATCCCAATCTTTTTCTTTGAGGACTGGACAATTTTAAGAAGCATCTCCAGGGATTGGAGAGACGACTCCAATGCTTGCTACACAAATGTGAAGGCATGAGTTCGATCCCCGGCACTTACTTTAAAAAGCAAGTATGTCAGAACTGAGGAGTGGACATACTCAACATCAGGTGTCCACATGCACACATGGAGACACACGCACACACACCTCCACCACCACCAGGCCTCTTACATACCAGTCTACTAATATTCCTACTTAACCAATGTCAAGTTTCTTGGATTTCTAGAAGATTCTCCAAAGGCAATATGTTACTATAGCAGTCAGCATGTCTTCAACCTTTCCATGAAGGCTGGAGGATTGTGAAACAGAGTCTCTCCTTCCCCTGCCCCCCCAATCCTCCTCAACCCCCTCCTGGGTTGATGAACTCTGTGCTTTGGACAGATGTGTGTGATTGACTGTGTGGTATTAAGAAAATATGCATGACAGAATGTTTTTAGCTGTTTTCCAGAGATATTTATATCATACAAATGGCATGTGCCCCCTCCCACACCTCACTCCCCCCCCCCCCCGTCCCTCTTAGCCACTAAGCATAAATAAATCAATTGTCCTAATCTAGCTAATGGAGGGTGTGTGGCTGGAAGGAGAGGCAGGAAATGGTCTGGCTGGAGCCCGCTGCTGCCCTGCGGCTGGGGAGCAAGCTGAAGGAGCTTGGACCTGGGGCCTCCGTTCCCCTAACTTCCAGATGGGTGTGGCGCCCTCTGACTTCTCAAGAAGCATTCGGTGCCTCTCAGAACAGCCGCCGCCACGTGCATTTCTAATCCTCTATTTCCAGCTCAGAGGAGGCGAGGGGGCGGGGCCCGGCGCTGCGAAGGCGGAGCTCAGCGACCCCGTCTGGCCCACAAGCTTTTCAGCCCTGCAGACCTGACCTTCAGAGCGACCCAGACTGTGAGAGAAGCTCGGCTTGTTGCTGTCGCTGTGATGACATAAAACTTAATGGTTTGGCAAACACGGGGTCGTCCTGTCTTGCTCAGGTCAGGACAACACCAAGCAAACACATCGTGAGCTGCCGGGATCTTCAGCCACGGAAGAGACACAATTCTCATGACCCCAGGTCTGAAGAGGGTCTTTAGTGAGAGACCCAGAGGTCTCCAAATTCCTTAAGTCCAAGAGGGATTTTCAGCTACTAATGTGTGGAGGCTTGTGCATCCCAGTGGGCAGGGGGAGGGGAAATAAAAGTTAAATTCACAAAGACTAAAACTTGATTTTGTCCACTGCCTGTGTACCCACTTACTAAGTACTTAATGAGTGCCAATTGTCTACTGCGGGCTGTGTGAAGGGCTGGGAGTGCAGAATGTACCTGGCCAGGGTGGGGTGAGGCTGTAGACAGTCCAGGATTACTAATGAGCAGTCAAAAAGACACCAACTCCATCAAACCAGGGAACGGTGCGCACATCTGCCATTCATCATCCCAGGGTAGGTTGAGGCAGGAGTTCAAGGCCAGCCTGGGCTACATAGTGAGATTCTAACTCCAACCGCAAAGCAAGACCCAACCTGTAGCTGTACAAAGAAGTCAGAGTGAGACATACTATCGGAGGAGTTTGGGTCTAGCCTTGGATACAGTTTTGGGTCTAGCCTTGGTACAGGTGAGCAAGAACCAGTGGGAGAAGGGAGGAAGCAGAAGGCACTGAATCTGCAAAGGCCCCAGGCTAGACTCTGACTGATTTAGGTCGGTCCAGTCAGAAGGAAGGGGAGTGAGTCACGGACACAGTGTTGTGCCCAGAGAGGCTGTGAAATGAACAGAAAGTCAGTGTTGGGCAGCAGGGGTGTGGAGAAGTGGGGAGCTTTGCACGCTGCTGGGGGACACTGGGAGTCACTGTGGGAAACAGGCTGGCAGGTTTCTAACAGCTAAGAGCAGTTGTTACATGACCCAGCAATTCCACTCCTAAGTATGTACCCAAAAGAATTGAAAACAGATCGTCAAACATCCTGAGAAGCACTATTCACAACAGTCAAAGAGGTAAAACAAAGCTGGGGAGACAGCTAGCTCAATGGGTAAAGTGCTTGCCCTGCAAATGTAAGGACCTGGGTTCAAATCCCCAGCACCTACATTAGCTCAGCTGGGGTCTGTTTACTCCACAATCATGAGGACTAGGCATTCCCTCACCACCACCACATACCCATAACCCCAGCTCCAAGTAGGACAGAGACAGGATCTTTGCTGACCTCCAGTCTAGCAAAGAAAAACATGAGCCTCAGGATGAGACTCTGCCTGAAAGGAATAACTGGACAGCAATAGAGGAAGACACTGGTGCGCTCTTCTGATCTCCATGCAACTGCCTGAGTGCATGCACACAGATGGACAGACACACATGCAGGTACATGCAGACACACGCATGCAGGCACACATACATGCATACACAAACACAGATGCATGTAAGCATACAGGTATGTACACACATATGCAGACACATACAGACACAACACAGACACACACATACATGCAGACATACAAACACACAGACGCAAACACAGACTCATGCAAGAATATAGACATGTACACACATATGCAGACACATACATGCAGACACAAAGGACAGACACATACAGATGTGTACATATACATGCAGACAAACACATACATGCATACACAGACAAGCATAAAGACATGCAAGCACAAATACAGACACGTGCATTTACACAGACATGCACACAAATACACACACATGCACACACACGTATACACACAGACACACATACATGCAGACACAGACACACGAACCAATACAAATGAACCACAGGACCAGTGGTGGAGGGGAAAGAGATGCGCAGGTGTGAGCCATAGGGAGCATCCAACTCAAGTGCATGCGGGAGCTCTGAATCCTTGCCCACAAGAAAGCTCGCCGTTTACAGAGCCTGTGTAAAGAACACGTGTGTGTTGAGCTCCAGGTGTGGCAGCATGTGCTGGCAATCGGAGATTGCCACAGGTTGGAGGTCAGCGTAGGCTTCGTGGGAAGCCCAGGAAGACCCTCGGCCTCGAGTTTTGTTTGACTTGTTCACTGCTGGACATCCAGTAAAATCAATTCGTTTCTTCGTGACTCGGTTTCTTCCCCTGTAAGTTTCTTCCCCAGATGTGGATCTGGGGAAAGGTTTGGCCAGGTGTTGGGACGCTTGGGGTCCTCAGTGGAGGAGCCATCGGTCCTGGGACTGCCGCTCTGCTGGAACGGGCCACGCTTGCGAGTGGAAGGTCCTGGACAGATTGTCCGAAAGCATCCACACAGCCATCATCTCAAAGGCCACAAATGCTAGGTGTTCAGACAGGAGGCGGGGCCTCCAGCAACCACTGAGACCTGTGCTTTCTTTTATTCTTGCCCCGCCCCTTCCACCGTGGCTCCGCCCCCGTCTTAGCGCAGGCCCCGCCCTCTCTTCCCGCTCTGCGCGGAGCCGGACACTCCCACCCGAGAGGAGTCCTTTGGTACCCGAACGGGGGGAGGGGGCGACGCTGGTGGGCCTTAGGATGGGAGCCTGGCAATCTGCAGGGCGAGTGCTGGGGGGTGTAGAGGGTTCCCTCCACGCAGCCCCGCGGCAGGACTGGGCTGTGTAAAGCATGATGTAAGTACTGGTTCCGCGAGAGGGCGCGTGGTGTGTCTGCCCTTCATCCGCCCGAGTGTTTCCACCTCGCATGTGTCTGGGTGGACGCGGGGGAGGGAGGAGAAGACCGAGGAGACCAAGGGCGGAGAGAGCCGGGAGGGGCCGAGGGCAGGCGAAGTGAGCGAGGACGGACAGCGCCGCGTGGAACCCTGCTCGGGTTTCCCCACTAAAAGGAACTTCTCGGTCTTTTTGTGTTTTTTTTTTTTTGTCTTTACCACCACCTTTTCGTTTATCTTATTTTAGATAAATGCAGCCCTGTGATGCGATTATTGAAGACTGGATCGTGAAGGGATCGAGTCCCCCGCGTGTGCACTGCACACACCACACACAAGCACACACATACCACAAGCATATCACATACCGAACACACAAGTCACATACCGTATACACCACAAACCTACACACTACACTCTGCATACCACATATACCACATGTGCACGTCACACACCACAAACCAGACACATGCACCATACACACCTTGCACAACCACACACTGCACACCACATGCACCACCACCACACACGTGCCTGTGTACAACACACACACCCTGCATATCACACCCACAGCATACCACATACATCACACACCAGACACACGCACCACACACCATATACACCCCCCACTCCCTCTGTCTTTCCAGAACAAACATACTCAGATTACAACTAGCCTCGATCGCCCCCTCCCCCTCTTGCCCAGGAGCCTTCCTCTGGCCTCCTGGGGGGACTTCCCAGGTTTCATGGGTTGGGGGAGGGGCCTAGAACACAGGCCAGAAAGAACAAATTAGATAATCCGAAGAATTATAGTCATCACGTTCACCCCCACCAACCTGCACTGGGAGCCTCCCGCCCTCTCCCAAACCACTCCCTCCCTTTCCCCCTCCTCACCTCTCCCCTGTTTTCTCCTCCACTCCTCCTGCGATATCCATCCTCCCTCCATTCTCTAGTCCTCCTTCTCCTCCCCCTCCTTTCCTCTCTCCTCCACCTCTCCTTCCCTCATCCCCTCCTCTCCTTCCTTTCCTTCCCTCCTCCCTCCCCTCCTTCTCTTGTCTCCTCCTCTCCTCTCCTTCCTCCTTCTCCTCGCCTGCTCTCCTCCTCTCCCCAGTCTCCCTCGATCCTTCTCTCCCTACGTTTGCCAGCATGGCTGGACCGCTCAGCAGCCTGTGATGAATGATCGCCTGTCACAGCCTGTTTATTATAACGCAGGCAATCAATTACACATCCCCGGCGCTGGCCGGACTGCAGGAAATTTATATGCTCAGCACAAACCAACGTGAAAATGGAATCTCATTTGCCAAATGTCTTTCTCCCGTTTCGGTGGGATGATTGCAGTCTGTGTTTGTTTCGACCAGTCGAGTCCGACTGGTGGTGCCATCACTTACTGCCTGGTCAGGGCTACGCCACTCTGAGGCTTTTATTATTGTGTGACCAAGGCCAGCGCAGGACAGGACAGGGGATTTCTCTTGCAGACACTACCTTGAAAAAAAAAGGTGGTTATGCAGGACCACGAGTTTTATTTACTTTCAGCAGTGTTAACCCTCAGGCTGGGCCCTGCCTCCAGACCACCTTCTACGCAGAGGTGGTCAGCTGCCCGGTCACCCCCAGGTGGCTCAGAGGCCACCGTAGCCATTAGCAGTTGGCAGACAGGCCTTGGCCTGTCTCAGCTACTTCTCACTGTGTGTGCCTGAGATCAGGATCTGCTTATCTAGAAAATGGAAGTTTTCCATTTTCCCCAGGGCTGCATCGACTTCAGACAGGGATATCCCCAGTGTGTTGGTCCCACAGGACGGGACATGGGAGTTGGAATCCTCCTACATTATTCACATCTGTCTCATCCCTCTCCTTGAGACACCCTAGCATCCCGCCAAGCCACTTCCGCCTTCCTGGGGGGAAATTCTCCTACCTCGGGGAATTTTGTCCCTGATTCTTCAGCGTAAACCCTTTGGGAAAATAAAATGGCCGGTTTGATTGCTTTCTCTTGGCTAAGCACAAGCGTGGAGCAATTCTGTCTTTCTTGGGAACAAGGGACCTCAGGCCAGGGAGGCAAAGAACAGCTAAGCAGTTACTTCTTGTCTGGCTGGCAGGACCAGAGCTCCCCAGGGATGTTTAAAAAAAGAAAAAAGTGTCACGAAAACTGTAAAGTCAAGTTGTCACTTCTCTCTGGCATTCCATGTGAAGACTTCTGGTCAGTTTTTGGAGTCTCGCAGTAACAAGGTGCTGACCCAAGTTTATCCCTGGAGAAGCACTTTGAAGACAAGGAAGAGCCCCGCCCAGGAGGGTGGGTGGGTCCTCGCGAGTACATGCCTCCGTTATTTTTACTTTTTATTTGTTTTTCTCCCAGTCTGGTGTAGCTTTGGTATTTGTGTTTCTTTCATGACTGTGTGCCCGCTGGTGTGAGGATTCCGAAAGGCAAAGTGCAGGTGACGGTCAGGGACCTCTCTGTCCCCAGCCAGCCTCTACTTGGCTCGTCCTAAGTGCTTGGTAAATATTTGTGGCTTTCGAGGACGGATGAGTGACTAGCCAGAGGAGTGCGCTCATTACTGGCGCTTCTCTGGGGACGGAGCGGGGTCATCCTGGCGTCAGAAGTCACCCTGACGGAGGGGGGGGTGCATAGAGCTGCTCTGTGGAGGGTCGGTCTGTGTGCTCACACCAGGGCCACAGGGGACAGATGTGCGTTGGCCGGAAGTGGGACCTGGAATCCGAACTTAGGACCTTCTGCTTGTGAGGCAGAGTCTTAATCCCTGAGCCATCTCTGCGGCCCCTTAAGTTTAGATTTTTAAGGTGAAACATTGTGTGGGGGTGTAACTCGGTGGGTGGAGCGCTCACCTAGCACGCAGGAAGCCCTGGGTTCCACCCCCAACACCACATCAGGTGAGCGTGGTGATGTACACCTGCCATTCCAGCGCTTGGGAGACAGAGGGTGGGGACTTCAAGGCCACCCCCGCTACACTGAAAGCTCGAGACCAGCCTGTGCTGGGATACACGGAGAACTTGCCTCAGACAAGCAAAAATAAAGTGGAACATAAATCCTGGGTCGTATGGTTCAAGGAAGGATTTCTCTCTGTAAATGTAAGTACCTGTCACTTGGTTCTATCAGCAGCTAGGGAGATGCCGCGAAGCCTGGTCCCCAGAAGCACGGCCCCGGGGTCCCTCCACTGTCCTGCATCACTAGATGACTGCCAGATCTAGTCCCTGGTGGCTTCTGCATCCCACCAGTGCCAGCTTCCAGATGTGGACAGGATGCAAGAGCAGGTGCCGAGAGATCCTGGGGAGTGACCCCTACCTCTTACGTGCTGACCGCTGAGCTCTGAGGGGAACGGGCAGATTATGGGAAATGAAACATTCAAGAGATGAAACATTCAAGAGACTGGCACCCTGTCGCCTCTTTCCCCTCCCCACCACCTCCCACTTCATGTATTTCGTGTATTTCTATGTGACAGCTGTGTGTGGGGGGTTCAGTTTCCATCCCGTGCACCGGTTCTCTGGGGCCCGCCATCTGTAGGGAAGTTCTGGCCTCGTGTGTGCAGTTGACCATGAACCTCAGTGGTTTATGTGGGGGATCTGGGCCACTCTCTGGTCCTTCTGACCCAATCCCTGCCCCCTTGGAGGGTTTCCCTACCGCACATATGTAGACATGTACAGGTGTACAGACCACACAGACGCAGTGCAGATGTAGGTAAGATGCCTATTTGCAACTCTGGAGACCTGAATTCAATTATTGGAAGCCCACGTAGTAGAAGGACAAAACTGACTTCTGAAAGTTGTCCTCTGACCTCCACCGGTGTGCCGTGGCATGCGTGATGTATGTTCTTTCTCTCTCCCCCCTTTCTCAAGAATAAGTAAAATAGGGGCTGGAGAGGTAGCTCAGGGGTTAAGCCTCTGCCTTGCAGGCGGAAGGTCCTGAGTTCGGATCCTAGACCCCATGTATAGACGCCAGGCGGAAGCAGGGGCGGCCTGCGTTTCTGGCCCTGGTAGGGCGGAGCCTGTGAATCCCGGGGCAAAGTAAACAAGGAAGAGGTGGAGGCATCCATGGTGGTTCCCGAATTCGTCCGTGGTTCTACACACACACACACACACACACACACACACACACACACACACATGTATACATGCACAATTGAATAAATAATAATAATAAAAAGAATAGGTAAAATACCTTTAAAAATAACCATACAGCAGTGGACAGATCCAAGCTAGTATTCAGGGACTTTCTCCTTTTCCTACCGTCCAGAACCCTCGCCCAGGGAATGGTGCCACCCACCCTGGGAGGACCTTCCCACCTTGGTCAGCCTCATCAAGATAATCCCCACAGCTGTGTCCAGGTCCAGAGGCTCTTCTCACAGGTGAATCTAACAGACAGCTGAGACCAGCCCTCACACCCAGTGGGTGAAAGGGCCTGATGTGGGGCACATCTGCAATTCCAGCGATCCAGAAGGGGAAGTGGGAGGGTGGCGAGTTGGAAGCCAGCCCAGGTTACACAGTGAGACCCTGTCTTCAAACAAACAAATGAGGGGGGATCTCCCACTGAAATCACTTGCCTAGCATGTGGGAGACCCTGGGCTGCCTCCCCAGCACCTCCCAAATAGAAAGACCTGTCTTCTTAAAGTTCTGCCTCACTGACCCCCAAGTGCAGCTCTGTAGCTGTCTGGGATACCCTGGGGCCCTTTGGATCCCATCGCCCACCTTCTCAGCTCTGTCCTCTCACGAGAATTCCATTTGGGGGGAACTTCGAACATTTCCAACATGAATTCCTCGGCAGACAGGAGTGGGGAAGCCAGAGAGAGGAGGAGGCCGGGGAAACCTGGGCCTCGTAAGCTGTCCATCCATCCTTGCGTCTGTGTGTACACCCCATTCCTAGGTACCCTTCCATGGAAAGAACTCCCCCAGAAGGCTAGAGCTTGAAAACCAGGGAATGTTTGTTTCTTTTCTGCAACTTACCACATACCAAGAGTGCCTGGCGAGAGTGAAGGATGGCATTCTGGCCTCGGCCTCCTCTCCTGGCATGTGAGGCCTGGCTGGCACAACCAGAGATCCACAGGCAGGGACCCCATGCTGCACCCAGACCGCCTTCCTGTCCCAATTTATCGACACCCGCACAGCTTTCCCAGAGCTGAGCTGAAGGGGACTTTACAAGTCTGTTTTCTAATCTGGGGCTGGGGGGAGAAGCTGCTCAGGGGCAGGCAGCCGCTGCGGACCCCTGCCAGAGGGATGACACACAGCTGGATTCTGGCTGCCGCCTGCCTCCCGTTCCCCAGGCTGATGTCACGAGAAGAGCAGTTGTAAAGCCACGTGCCTCTGTTCAGGGTCGTGTTTACAAACAGCTGCTCCATCCCGGGACCAGGCCCCACAGCGTATAGGGAGGGCTCGGGAGCCGGGTCCCTGTGAGCCAGATGTCGCTGTACTGGACTCTCCACTGGCAGCTCAGATCACAGCTGGTCATCACAGCCAACTCCCTGCGCTCAGGGAGCTGTGTGCTTGGCCGCCCCACTCGGCTTGTTTCCCGGAACCTTCCAACAACCCTCAGCCAACAGACACTATCAACATCTTCAGTTTCAAGGTGAAAAGAATAAAACAAAAAAAGATGCACAAAGATGAGCGAATATGGCCAGGTTCAAGGCGAGGGCTCTCTCAGCGGCCACCCCTGTGCTTTGGGGACTTGGAAGACACTGGTCAGGGGGAGGGAGTCCCACAGTTTGACCTCCATGAGGCATGATGTCACCATCTGTGGAGGTCACATTCAGGGACCACTGTGGGGCACATTCACAGCGCTTCTGGGCTACATGCAACCTGCACAACACAGGTAGGATGTGAATGTAAAGGGTCGAGATGGGTCCCGGGACACAAAACCCTCTGCTACTTTCAGACCCATCCTCCCCTTTCACAAGCGCACTTCCCTTCCCTTCCCCTTCTCCTCCTATCCTTTCCCCTTTCCTCCCCTTCTTTTGCCTTCCTTTCCCCTTTCCCTTCCTATTCTCTTACCTTCCCTTTCCTTTCCTTCCTTTCCCTTTCATTTTTGCTTTTCTTTTAAATCCTATGGATGGAGGGTGTCATAGTTAGGCACAGGTGTCAACTTGATAGTTGAGGGTTTGCGCTCTGGGCACATTTGTAGAGAACTAGTGGTTGAGTTAAGCCCAGAGCAAACCTCCAGGAAATCGTCTAGCTGCTGGGGAAGGCCCAGCCCATGGTGGGTGGATTAGGCCCTGGAATAAAATACAGAGAGCTGACTGAGAAAGTTGGCATCCTTATGTATACTTGGCCAGACATGTTGGTGTGAGCCCTGTCAAGCTGGACTGACAATTGTAACCGGACAAGCAAATGTTTTTAGGCCATTTGAAGGTGATTTATCAGCAACCATGCAAGCGAATTGCAACAGAGGGATACTCGCGCTCGCTGCAGCATGCATGTGGCACTTAGAGGACACCTTGCAATTCTCTCCTTCTGCCATGCATGCTCTAGGAATCGAACTCAGGTCATCAGGCTTGGAGGCAAGTACCTTAAGGCACTCAGCCATCTTGCAGGCCCTCATCTCCCCTCCCCCACTTGCTTTCCCCCTGTTGTCTCTAACAACAACCCCCCACCCCCCAGGAGGAGCAGATGACTCTGTTCCCGATTGCAGAGGGTTTCCTCACTGCTAAGGATCCAGAGTCAGGTGAGGGGTGGCGCGGCTCCGCCCAAGCCCACCTTGCAGGAGCTGATTGAATTAGTGCAATTCTTAACATCCTTGCACTTGGATTGCCTCCAGGCCTGCCAGCTGCTGCTTTCAAAAAGACTCGGCTCAGCTCGCCTTAACTCAATTAACTAAGCCGGGCTGAGCCGGCTGAGCTAAACTCAACAAGTAGTTCTTAAGCATTGAACTGGCTGCAGGGAAAAGAGGGGGGCAGGGGACTGGACGCCAACTTGGCCTTAAAGCAGGCTGTGCCTTTAGAGGATAATACGGTAATGCTACCGTATTTTCTAAATAGCACTTCCTCTTTTTTTTTTTTTTTCATATCTACACTCTCTCTGTGCTGTTATTGACTTTATATTTTCCTTCCAATACATCAGCATGAGGGGCTGGGGATGTGGCTCAGGGGGTAGCACATTTGCTAACATGCATAAGGCCCTGCATTCCATTCCCAGTACCCTATAAAGCTGAGCATGGTGGTGCAGGCCTGTTACCCTGGGTCTCAGAAAGCAGAGGCAGGAAGATCAAGGTCATCCTTGTCTATACAGTGAGTTGCCAATTTGAGTGACAGGAGACCCTGCTTCAAAGCAAAATGAAAGATAAACTCTCCCTTTCAGGCTTAAATGATGTTTTTCCTTCATTGAGATGCCGTAAAATTCACCCTTTTCAGGTGAGCACTTCAGTAGCTTCCTCATCCCCAAATGAGGCCCCCCAGGACCCTTATACAGCCTCCACTCACACCTCTCCCCCAATCTCCCACCTTCTCAGATCTGCTTTCTGATTCTGTGAATTTGTCGACTCCTGTGAAAGAAGTGAGGTCCCAGAGGATTGACCTTGGGGTCTAGGTCCTTTTGCTCCTCATGTTTTTTGAGGGGGTATCCCAGTGGTAGCTGGGGTCAGAACTCACTCTGTCCCATCGCTGAAAGATACGCTCATCTGTGGCTCTAATCCCAGCACCGGGAACCCAAGGGGATCCTTAGCAACATAGTGAACTCAGGGCTAGCCTGGGTTACATGAGTCCCTGGGCCGGGACAGGCTCAGAGAAAACAAATGTGTTGCCTGGCTGTCTGCTGAGGATGGATCTGTCTACTTCGCCGTGTTGCTCATCTGCAGATCCTGCTGGAGATCAATGGGATGGGCATTTGGAAAGGTCTGGAAGCTTGGGGACAGGTAGCCTGCTCTCATGTTTTCTCAACCACGGGATGATACTGAGCCAGGCGCCCTGGGTGCTGATCTTCCCCACGCTGGGCAGAGGGTCGTGCGCTCGAACGTCTGCCTGACTCCGGCATAACGTCAGGCACATCTGTCCTGCTTGGCTAAGCCCAGGAGCTCCCGCAGCTGACTTCTCTCGGGCAGATAACAGTTGGCCTGTGAGCCAGCATGGCTCTGGGGCGCTGCCTTGTCCCCCGGAACCTGTGGCTTCTTTGACGTCTCTTTTCGCACTTTGTCCATTTTCCCATCTGCGCAGCGAGCCGTGCCTGGAACTTTCTTAGCGCTGCCCGGGCAGCTGCCGCGCATAGGATGGCAGAAAGCTACTGTCCAGGGTTCTGGAGAACACGTGCAAGGTCCAGGGGTAATGGGTCCATGCCCCTGGGACTCCACAAAGATTCTACCCCATACCTCTTCCTCTTCCTCCTCCTTCCTCATCCTCCTCTTCCTTCGTACTCCTCCTCTTCCTTCTTTCCCTTCCTCCTCCTTCTCCTCTTTCTTCAATATTTTATGAGAAAGCATGAGGACCCAAGTTCAAGCCCCACCACCACATGACGAGTCCAGAGTACAGCCTGACGGTGCGTGCTTGTAATCCCGGCACTGGGAGGTGGAGACAGGCACATCCCTAGGGCTTGTTGGCCGGTTAGTGTGGCCTGAGGTGGGACCTGGTGAGAGGCCTCGGCTCAAAAAACAAGGTGGACAATTCCTCAGGGACAAGAGGTTGACCTCTGGCCTCCACACAAACATGTACAAAATAAATACTTAAAAAAAAAAGAAGAAGATGATACAGGCCTGGTTTGCATTGAAGCGGCCCCGGAAGCAGTGATTTTAAAGGCTCCAACTACAACCAGTCGGCCGCTGGGCTCTTGCTTCTCAAGTCAGAACTATTTCTGGATAATGTGTGTAGACAACACACACCAAAGTGCTTTGGATCTGAGATACGAGCCTGAGGATGATTAAAATTAGTGGTTGATGAGCGTGCTTAGAATAGCTGCACTGTGTGTGTGTGTATGTGTGTGTGTGTGTTTGAGCGTTTGTGGTCCATGTGTATAGTGCGTGTGTGTACACTCCATGGCGTGTCTCCAAAGCATATGTCTGCATTTTTGCCCTCAGTTGACCTCTCCAGAATCCGAGTCCCTGAGCTGCTAGATCAGCTAAGATGTTCACGGCAGGAGATGGAGATGAATAACACCTGTACGGCCTATTAAGACACTAGGCACTCCCCATCTAGGGACTACTTGTCCTTCAAAGCCTAAGACCTTCCCACATTCCCCAGGGACCGTCACCTGCCACCCTTCCACCTCCTGGACCAGGGATCACCAACAGGTCTCATCCCAAGTGTCTGTTGGGATGGGATGGGCAGGCTGCCTCAGGGGGATGGGAGCCAAGATGCGTCGTGTCACAGGTCTGGGGCAGCAATATTGCACCAAGTATGGCTCTCAACAACACAACCTTCTCTCACAGATCTGGAGGCTAGAGACCTGAAATCCAGGTGTGGGTAGGGCCACATGCCTTGTGGTGTGTCTAGCAGAGGAACCTAGCATCTTGGAACAGCTTTGGTTGACCTTGGGGAAGGGGTCCTGGGGGACACGGCCCGCCTCCATCATCTTTCTGTCTGTGTCTGACACTTCCTTCTCCAATGTATGTCTCCCCTCCTAATTAATAGGACAAGGAGCCCGGTGGTTGTCCAAGCTTTGGGGGGAGGCTGAGGCAGGAAGTTCAAGTTCAAAGCCAACCTGGAGTCTGTCTCAAAATGAAAAGTAAAAACAGGACTAGAGATTTAACTCACTGGTGGAACTGAGTTGGTATTTTGCATATCCTCTGGGGAAGTACAATTGAACCCAGAACAGGCACCGTGAGTAATTAGCGACATCTTTTATGGGCCAGGAAGAGAAAGGCCCCTATTGGCTAAATCTGCCCAAGTGTATTTCATTTTGCTTTTGTCTAGTTGTCACTGAGCACAGACTGTCAAGCTGCCGATTGGATCCATGGATCCATCCACATCAACTGGTGGGTGTAGACAAGTCTTCATTCCCCCCCCCCCAGGATCTGCCATTTATACATATCAATCTCCCTTCTTTCATCGCTGGGAACTTCCTTGAGGCAATAGGATTGTCCTGTGAGTCTCCTCACCTTTGAGTCCAGGAGTTCACTTTCCATGTTTGGATTATGCAGTTGGGCCAGGAAGCGACTCCACAGTCCTCTAAGGGCATCGGGGATAAGCGTATGGAGACGTCCCGGAAGACTAAGCCCCGCTCATCTGAACCGACCTGAACCGACGCTTCCTTCTGCTTAGTAGCGTTCCTCCCCCAAGTTTCACATGTGCACAAGGACAGCTTGTAATTGCTTGGGACAATACCAGGCCATCCGTCAAGCCCTCCTCCTAATGGAATGTGGTACCCTAAACCGGGAGGGCAGCATCCTAACGGGGACGTCTGAAAGCCCATTCCTAGGGGTGTGCCGTGGAGCTGAAATGATAGTTCTGTCGATGGAGAGGCAATAAGATAACAGCCCGTGACTCCACGCACCACAAAACCCAGGCGTTATTGACACTCCCAAGTAGATGTATGTATCACAGCTCCCCTCCCTTCCTTCTTCCCTCCCTCCCTCCCTTAGAGAAGTGGAAATTCAAAGGTCAGCTGACAGATTTTGAGGCCACATGACCGACCACCCCCCACAAGCCTCCAGTTCAAGATCAATGTCTCTCCTGGACCCTGCATCCACTCGGGAGGGGTTAGCATTCAGTGGTCTCCCAATTGCCAAGGGGCGGCATGCCCGCCCAGTCTGGCCATACTGAGACTGGCAGGGAGCCGAGAGGCAGGAAGGCCTGCGTTTGCCCCGGTCTCTCTCACTCTCTTGCTGCCGGTGACCTGGTGAGGGTCCCTTTGCCTTTCAGGTGCTGCTTCTTTGGCAAGCCGCCATCTTGTCTGCAAAGACTCCCTGGGTGGGGGATGAAGGGACCAGAGCCAGGTAGAGGGAACCTGAGGCCATTTCCTTTCCGTGAACTACGTGAGTTATGAGCTGGCAGGATTTTTATTTTAATAACAGCCAAAAGAAAAAAGAAAGAAGAAGAGTGGATTTGTACCATTAAGCGCCCTCTAGAAATCCTAGGGGTCCTAGTCTGTTGTGGGGAAACCACGGAAGGGGCACAGAGATGCCAAAACAATTATGAAGAATTTTTTTGGGGTGTGTGTGTGTGTAGGTGGGGGTCGTTCTGCCATCCTCCTTTTATGCCAAAAAATACCTCAGTTTCTTTTTCTTCACAACCACTACATGCCGTCCCCCTCTCCCCTACCCCACCACACATGGGCTTCACCAGGGTGTGGCTTGGCCTGCACGAGTTTCCTCTCACCAACCCATCCCTACCCTGGCCCCAGCATCAACACCACCGTGCAGTGAAATCTTCCAGGACCCTCAGGAGCCCCTGCGATTGGGTCTTTCTCCTGCTTAGAGGTACAGCCATCTTCAGTCATGGAGCTTAATGTGGTGAGTTCAATGTCTTTCTTCGCCATGCCAGCAAGAGCCCCAAGAAAGAGAAGACCTCTCTGTCCTTATGATTATTGTGAGCCCTGCACCAAAGATCCATAGTGTGAGTGGCTGATGAATGGATGAACGGAAGGATGGATGGATGGATGCATGATAGGTGGATAATGGATTGATGGATGGATAGGCAGATAGATGCATAAGTCATTGATGGATGGATGGATAGATGTACTGTTTATGGATTATGCATGACTAGATAGATGGATATTGGATAGATGGATAAATGAGTAGATGAGATGAACAGATGGAAGTATGGATGTATGTTATAGGGATGGTCGATAGCCACACCACCTTGAACTAACCAATCTTGTCTGGTGTATGCATGTATGAATGGATGACTGGATGACAGACAGATGGATGATGGATGGATGAATGATGGGTGGGTGGGTGGGTAGACGATTAGCAAATAGATAACCTAGTGGATAAATGGATTGATGGAAAGATGTCAAATGGATAAATGATATTTAGATGGACTGATGGATGGATGGATGGATGGATAGATGGATGGATGAGATGGATGGATGGAAGGAAGATAATGGACGATGGATGGGTAGATAGATGAATAGATGGATAGATTGATGACTGGATGATGGATGATATAAGATGAGTGGATAAATAGATGAATATGTAGATGGATGATATATACATGCATAGATAGATCTATATACAGATGGGTAAATGACAATGGATAGATGATGGATAGATGGGCAGATACAGGAATGGATAGATGAATGATAGAGGATGAATGGGTGGTGATGGATGGATGGGTAATAGATGGATAATGAATGTATTAATGGGTAGATACAGAGGCAGGTTGTCCATTTTTGGATGGACAACATATACATGCATGTATGTATATGGATGGATGGACAGATAGAGGAATGGATGGAAAAATGGAGAGATGTATAGAAGAATGGAGGGATGGATGATGGATAGATGCATTATATCTCTACATGAACATGGACCAAGTCACCTCTCAGCATTGAGGTGTTCTAGGATGTTCTAGGAAGAACTATGTTTCAAATGTTAAGAGATGTTCTAGAAAGATCCATGTTCCAAATGTTAAGAGAAATCCCTGACTGAAAGTGGAAGCTCCCTCCAAATCTCTGGGTAGAATTCCCTTCTTCTTCCATGCCAATGGTGTCCCCTGGTCCCCAGCACTGCTTGACCTGCAGCCATGTGACGGCCGTCTCTGCATCCATGATCACATGACTCCTGCCAGCGTTTCCATCCCTTGCAGGACACCAGTCCCATGGGATTATGGGCCCCCTCTATTCCAACCTGGCCTGCCTTGGAGAAGACGCTTGCAGTGACCTTGTTCCCATACTCGATCATGTTCTAAGATGCTGCAGATCAGAACTCCCATTTCTTTAGAGGGAATGCAATTCAACCCCTAACAAAGTGTGTATCCCAGACACGCCCGGCATAGGATGACGAGAAAGCACCTATGAGGATGTGAGTCCTGGCCGAGGTCATCGAAGCAAAGGAGCCAAGTGACCTACATGTCCACCGATGGGAAAAACAGATAAAACAGACTAGAGACACACAGATGGTGGGCGGGACACAGCAGCCAGAACTCACTTGTAACCCACCAGATTTGCATATAACACTATGGGAAGAGCTTAAGGACATGGAGTGACAGAAAGGGGGGGGGGATGACTGTAGTGTAGACAGGAATATCAAATCTTCTCTCAAGCTGCGCTCTGCTCTCCAAGCCTTGGAGAGTGGCTTGGGGACAATAGGATGGCAGCTCATGGGAAGCGGTTAACAATAGAGAAGATGCCTTGTAGAATGAATTCGAGTTGTGAACAGAAAAGAGGGGTTCTGGGGAAAGTTGCAAAGAGGGACAGCTTGTTGAAGGGTGACAGGGAGGAGAGGAAAGTGGGAGAGGGACCACAGCCACACGGTGTCCTGGAGACCTGTCCATCCCACTAGTTCAAACCGTGTTCCCCAGCATTGGGAAGCATGCTTGAGGATCCCCGCCTGGGGCTGATCATGTGGCTCAAAGGGTTACCTCTTCATTTCCACAAACGATGTCATTCAACTCCGGACCCTGGGAACTACAGACTGACCCCCATCTCCCTAGCCTTCCCACGTTAGAAATCCCTGAGATGGAAGCCCCTTGGCAGGGTACTCCCCCACACCATCTCAGGAGGGCAGAAAGGCATGCATGCCCTGACCTGGGAGAGCCCTCAAGCCATCAGCTCCATTAAGTATGAGCAGGGATCGACCCACTTTAACCCTACCCCCCAAAAAAAAGTCCCTGCCAAGAGGCCCCACGGGACAAGAAGCGGAGGAGCAAGGGATGTTGACACGGGCCGTCTCTTTCCGTTTGGTCAGTCGGCAGCTGTGAAGGATGCGTGGGATGCAGCTGAAATTATTTATCCCTTTCTTTCTGGGAACCGCAGTACTGCAGGGCGGGGGGTGGGGGGGGCAGCTGTCTCGCAGCCGCTGCACGGAGGCTTCTGCAGGCTCCGGCTTGCAGGGAGCTGGGCCCTGGGCCTCAGGATTCCCTTTCCTGCCTGCGCCGGAATTACCAGCATCAGTCAGTGGCCTGGGAGGGCGGGACCGAGAATCCCAGGGCCGTGGGTGGACGTGTCCAGCTGCCAACAGACCCTTCGAAAAGCCATGAGCTAAACCCTGCCCAGTGCAGGGCGGATGTCCCCAGACCCCTGATGGCCGCCTGTGGGAGGCCACACCCTGGGGAACCACAAAAGCGTCTCTGCTTTTACTACACAACCCCCGTGGGAAACTCTCAGATACACAGCAGTGGGTGGAGCGGTTGGAGATTTGGGGAGGGGGGGGACTTCCCAAAGACAGGGCTCCAAGGGCCTGACAGCCACCCTTCCAGAATCATCTGTCTGCACAGCTAGGTGAGGGCTCATCCAGGTCTGGAGCAGACAGGTAGAGGCGGGTATTAAAACTGCTTTATGGAGACTTCAAAGGTACCCACAGGGAGAGGAAAGGAAAGAGGAGAAGGAGGAGGAGGAGGAAGGAGTGGGGGAGCAGGCGTCTTTATTTCTAGCCTCGCCTGAATGGCTTCTTGACAGTTACCCGTCTAGTTCTGCTGAGTCAAACTGCTCAGCTGCTTGCCGGAAACGCAGCTGTTAGGCGAAAATAACCACAGAGCCCAGCAACATGTACCTTCCAGAAAAGAGGACAGAAATCCTCAAGACAAAGGAGGAGAAAGAAAGAGCCTGTTAGAAAACACATGTGCATATCTATGTCCTAACCTCCCAGAACCTATGCATGTGACTTTGTTTAATCTGACTTTATTGGAGGTGTGTGTGTGGGAGAGACTTTGTAGAGGTAAATTGTAATATAAAGATATCAAGATTAGACTGGAGAGATGGCTCAGGGGTTAAGACTCTGCCTTGCAAGGAGAAAGTCCTGAGTTCAGATCCCAGGTCCCATGTAAAAATGCCAGGTAGAAACAGCAGTGGTGGTCTGCACTTCTGGCCCTGGTGGGCGGAACATGGGAAATGCCAGAGTGAAGCAAAAAGGAGGTAGAGGCAATCCAGGACCCTTGGTCTCCCACAAGAACACACAGGGGCCTCTAATACACATACACACACACACACACACACACACACACACACACACACACACACACACACTACTACCAGTAGCAGCAGCAGCAGCAATAATTATCATCATCATCATCATCATAAAATCCTTATGAGGGTTAAAGTGGTTTATACACGCCAAGCTGTGATTGGCAGTAGCCTCCTTGGAATAAAGGTAGTAAGTAGCTATTGCTTTGCCTGTCCAGCCTCTGAAATACGGCTCATGCTGAGAGATTCTCTGCTGCTTTCTATTCCATAGGGAGAAAGCTGATCTAGTTAGGAATTTAAAAAACATGTTTTGTAGGGCTGGAGAGGTGGCTCAGGGATTAAGCCTCTGCCTTGCAGGCGAAAGGTCCTGAGTTCGGATCCTAGACTCCACGTATAGACGCCGGGCGGAAGCGGGGGCAGCCTGCGTTTCTGGCCCTGGTAGGGCGGAGCCTGTGAACCCCGGGGCAGAGTAAAGGAGGAGGTGAAGGCATCCATGGTGGTTCTACACACATACATACATACGCACACATGCACACACGCACAATTGAATAAATAATTTTTAAAAATTAAAAAAATAAAAAATAAAAAAAATGTTTTGTTTATTTAAAAGTGAGTGGTGGGAGAGAGAGAGAAGTCAGCTCTCTCCTCACTATGTGAGCTCTGGAGGTTGAACTCAGGTGTGCTGGGTTTGTGCACAGGTGCCTTCACCCGCTAAACCATCTCACGGGCCTCTGGATTTGTAGCTCAGGATGGATATGTGATTTGCCCAGAGTGAGTATATGGGGTGAGTAGCTGCTGGGTCCATCAGGGAAGAGAAGCTTGGTTCCCTTTGGTTTGCTTTGGAGTCTTAGTTGTCCTGTCACTGTGATAAAACACTCTGGCGAAAGCGGTGTGAGGGAGACAGGCTTAATTCTGGCTCACGGTGGAAGGTACAGTCCATCATGGCTGGGAAGGGATGTGTCAGAAGCCTTTGGTCCAGGCAGACTAGGCAGGGCCGGCCAGGGTGGAGGAAACCCACCCAGTTCTGCCCTGACAGTGGGGGCAGCCCCACTTCCCTCCCCGCAAAGGAACCCAGTAGAGAGCGCTCCAGCAATGGCTCACTCTCCCGCTTCTGGGAATATGCCCACTGGAAATAAAAAGGCCCAGATAAGAAGACAGAAATACACATACAAAAAGACTCTCAGTACAGTAGCAGCTCATGTCACAGTTAAAGACGATGGCTTGGAAAAGCCCTGAGGTCCACAAGAAGAAAAGGTTTAAACAAATCATGCAGCATGTGTGTCAAGTATAGAGAGGACGTTATAAATAGGACCAGTGAGATGGTTGAGTGGGTAAGGTGTCTGCTCAAAAACCTGGAGACCTGAGTTCGATTCCCCAGAAGCCCACATGGTGGAAGAAGAAAACTGACTTCCGAAAGTTGTCTTCTATGCACCAGAACATACATACATATGCTGTCTCTCCAAGAAATAAAATATAGAAATAAATAATAAGCTGAAGTCTACATACCATGCACATAAAAATAGGTAAATCCAAATTAGTTTTTACAACATGAATGTGTATTCCTAACTAGGTAAGCACAGAATGTTTCCACCATCCCAGGGTGACCTTCCGGTCTCTCTACAGGGTCTCTATCACCACCACCAAAGAGAACCACAAATTCGACTTGTTTCTCCATGACCAGTCTTGCTTGGTTTTGATAATAAAAGCACATTCAGGCTGAAGAGATGGTTCAGGGGTTAAGACTTTGCCCGGCAAGCAGAAGGACCTGAGTTTGGATCCCGGATCCCACGTGAAAAAAAAATACCGAGCGGTAATGACAGCTTCCTGTGCCGGAAGATGAAGCGACAAGGATTCAGCACAATCCAGGATGGTTCCCAATGTCACCCATGGGACTCCACAGATACACGCAGTGTTCTCTCTCTCTCTCTCTCTCTCTCTCTCTCTCTCTCTCTCTCACACACACACACACACACACACTCACTCACTCACACACAGAGCAAATAAATAATAAAATAAAATGAAAACTTGTTGCCTCACTCAGTGGTCTGGGAGGTGTTAGCTACGGGCAGGCCGTTAGAGTTAGGTACAGGTGTCAACTTGATGGTTGAGGGTTTGAGCTCTGGACACATTGTAGAGAATTAGTGGTTGAGTTAAGCCCAGAGCAGATCTGCAGGAGACTGTCTAGCGGATAGGGAAGGCCCAACCCATGGTAGGTGGGACTAGTCCCTAGGCAGGTGAATAAAATACAGAGAGCTATTTGAGAAAGAGGCATCCTTGTGTACCCTTGGCCAGACATGCTGGTCTGGCAAGTAAGGATCGTCCCTCTCTCAGCCGTTATGTGGAGATGGTGCAGCCAGTTCCCTCGGCCCTGGTGTTGGTGTGAGCTCTCTCATCAAGTTGGACTGACAACTGTAACCAGACTATCTTAAGAAATAAACCCCTTGTTCCCTTAAGCTGTTTGATGGTGATCAGGCAGGTGAACTGCAACACAGGCCATGTTGGAAATCCTCCATCTTCATTGGAAGGTGGCAGTTCCCGAAACGGAGCACATCAGTTTGCAATAGCCATTCTTGAAATGAAAGTAGTTCGTCCTCCTAGATTCCTTACCCTTCCTACTCGAGTGACCCCCAAGATGAGCCAACGACATGAGAATGTCTCTTCCTTGTCATTCTCTCCCTCCCCACACCTTCCTGCCACTTCACTGACCCCTCCTTAGCAGCATGTGAGAGTTGTAGAAGCTAGAAACCTGCTTTATTCCTATGGGCCCTGCAGATCCCTCTCCACCACCACCACCGCCACCACCACCACCACCGCCACCACCGCCTCCATGCGTTCCCAAGTTTCCTCCCCGAAGGTTTCACTTGAAGTCATCTATTTTGTCCCATGCTCCAGTAGCTTCCACCTTAAAGACACCCCCACCCCCATCCCCTGTGCCCCAGCTGCCAGGTCCTCTGCTCTAATAAAACACCTACTTCTTTATCTCTCCCTGTGTTTTTCTTTTAATCAATGGGCCCCCGAATTGACCTTACAGGAGGGAAAGTCGCATGAGTGACTGTCCGGCTGTGTCAGGGATGCACATCCTGATCCGAGACACTCAGCTGTTGGTCGGGAAGGTCTGGGGAAAAAGGGGCGGGTTGTCTGTCCTGTCTCTGTTCTTGAGAGGAGCCCAGAGTGTTTTCAAACAGAACTTGAACACAGGGCCCATGGCAGACTGCCCTTCTGGCCAGTTCCAGGCCTCAGAGCCCACACACACCTGTCTTCAACCACGGTTGACCCCGTCCCACAAGTTCTCCTTTCCTTTCGGATGCCAATTTTAAGAGACGGAGGGTGCAAAGACAGTAAACCAGGACAACACCTTGTACAGAAAGTCAATGGGAACAAAATCCGTCCATGCAGATAGATCCTGTCTCATCACTCTGGCCCAAAGGCATCGGCTGGAGCAGTCATGTAATGACAAGCTGCAGGAACCACCTCATTCTCTCTCTCTCTCTCTCAATCCTATATATATATATACACCCAAACTGAAGAGAGGGCTCGGTGGTTAAGCCTTTGCCTCACAAGCAAAAAGATCTGAGTTCAGATCTTGGATCCCAGGTAAAATGGCCAGCAGGTGTGGTGCCCACCTATAATTCTAGCCCTGGAAGGCAAAGCCTGGGGAATCCCCAGAGCAAGGTGGCCAGCCAGACTAGCCCTAATGACATGTTCTGAGTTAAATGAGAGACCCAGGCTCACAGCAGTAAGGTGGAAGAATGATCAGTGATCACCTTTGGGCATTCACAGACACATACATTCAAGTACACTCATGTACATATACCTGCACACATGTGCACCCACCCACATGTAAACACACTTATACACATATGTACACATAGAACACACACACACACTCACATGGGAGACGTTCTGAGAATTTTCATCCCTCCATCTTTATTTGGAAAATATATAACCATAGTAGCCATTAATGGGCACCCAACAGGGGGAGTCACTTCACTACCTCAGGTTCACACACCTGTATAGGACTTTCGCACATTAAAGAATGCTCACTCAGTGGGATGGCATAGAATTGGGGAAGCAGGACCTGTCTTCTAAACATTTTATCTACCTATCTGTCTGTCTATCTATCTATCTATCTATCTATCTATCTATCTATCTATCTATCTACTATCTATCTTAGAGAAAGAACACACACACACACATACACGCACACCATAGCACACAGGCTGATGTCGGGGACACCTTTCAAAAGGCATTTCTCTCCTACCACATGGACTTGTGGGACTTGAACTCAGGTCCCCAGGTGTGCAAGGAGTGTTTCGCCCGCTGAGCCATCTGGTCCGCCCCAGAAGCAGGACATCTGAGGCAGGGGGAGGTCATGAATGGTGCTGCAGGGGAGGGGAGCCAGTCACATCTCCAGCTCCAGGCAAGGCACGGTCCGGGGTCTTCGACCCTCCTCAGTGCTGAGATTCAGGTCAGGCTCAGGTTCCTAGCCTGACAGCTAAGCGACAATAAACGGTGCTTTAAGCCACAAAGGGTCAAAGCGATTTGTAACTTATAAAGAGCAGACATGAGCCTCTCGCTTTCACCATGGCTCTTAGCGAAATTACAGGAGAGACCAGACAGGTTCTGTCTTCTGGGTCCTCTCAAGCCGCCAACGGCTCACCTTGGCGGATCCTAGGTTCACAGTCATTCTCGAAGGTATCGTTACTTTAATTAAGGTTCCTTGGATATCAGAAAGAATTGTACACTCAAGGAAATGAAGGACTTTCTAGATAAAAGCTCTGAACTGTAAGCTTGGAAGGGGTGTGTGTGTGTGTGTGTGTGTGTGTGTGTGTGTGCGCGTGTGTGTTGGGAGATGCATCTGGAACCTCAAATCTCATGTTCTAGGGTCCCCGTTTGTCCCTGGGGCAAACAACACACAGACTCACTTCCAGGGTTTACACTGTTGTCAGTGTTGCCGATCTCAGCGTCCTCCGCTCTGTTAGGTTAGAGAGAGTCCACTAGGAGGGTCCTGGATGGACAAAGTCCCCGATTGGCACCTGGGTTCTGTCGCTCCCCTGTAACCTGGCCCAGCCTCCAATTTGCTTCTGCAAAGTGGGGATCAGCGACTGTCTGTCTGCCTGGCACCCAGGAGGAGCTGAGCGCCTCATTGCTCTTCCTCTGCACCCGAGGAGACCGTGGCAGGGGCCATGGGGAGTCACGATCCCTCCCAGCATCCGGCCAACCACGCAGCTTTAACACGCAGGGCGGGCCCATCCAAGAGAATCCCCAGGGCTGGAGATAATGCAGCTCCTCTGAGACCTTGTGCTAGTGACCTCCTTCCCTGGAGAGTCCCGGGTGACAGTGGGAGGGGCAGAGAAGCCCTGGAGGCCCTCCCCGTGGGAGCCACTCAGATCCAAGCAGAGGCAGGCTGAGAGCCTGAATCTCCAGGGATACCATACCCGAGTAGCCACAACATTGCTGAGTCCCCACAGCCTCGTAAAGAGCAAAGCAGCCTTTCTCCACCACCGAGCTGGAAGGAAGTCCCCAGAGCGAGTCCCAAGTCTTCTCCACCACCAGCCGGACAAGATCCGTCTGCAGGAAAAGGTGGGGATATCACAGCCTCCCTTCCCCCTCCCGGCTTCTCTTGTTGAGTAAGCAACTGGAACCTGGAGCTCTGTGGGCTGAGACCTTGCCATTCGACATTGTCATAGTTAGGTACAGGTGTCAACTTGACAGTTGAGGAGTCGAACTCTGGGCACATTTGTAGGGAATTAGCGGTTGAGTTAAGCCGAGAGCGAAACTGCAGGAGATTGTCTAGCTGGTGGGGAAGGCCCAGCCCATGGTGGGTGGGACTAGGCCCTGGAATAAAATACAGAGCTGGTTGAGAGAGTCGGCATCCTTGTGCACACTTGGCCAGACATGCTGGTCTGGCAAGTGAGAATTGCCCCTCTCTTAGCTGTTAGATGAATATGGTGTGGCCAGCTCTCTCAGCCTTTCGGCGATGGTGCATGTTTCCCAGCTAAACTGGACTAAGAACTGTAACCCGACCATCGTACGAGAATAAACCCCTTGTTTCTTTAAACTGTTTGATGCTAATTTTATCAGCAACCATACAGGAGACTTGCTGCAGCCATAATGAATGTCAGAATCAGAATCTCTAGGCAAAGGAGCTTTAGATTGCTATTAAGAAGGAAGCTGAGAGTCCCAGAAATTAAGTCAGCAAACTAGTGCCGCAGGGAAGCCGGTCTGTCCTGACGGGAGCCATGCTTGGCATAGAAACTTAGGACAGAACAATGACCAGGACAGATCCATCTGTTTACCTCATCTGAGCATACACATCCACCCATCCATCCATCCAGTTATCCACCAATCAGCTATCCACTGAATGTGTTCATCATCCCCCCACCTGCCCACCCACCCATCCTTCCTTCTTTTCATCCATCCATGTAATGAATCCAGTCACCTATCCATTCTTCATCCATCCACTTACCCTGCCATTTACCCACTTCCATTCACCCATCATCCATCCATTTATCCATTATCCATTCATCCATCCATGCACACATATATACATCTACACATCTTCCATCTATCCATCCATCCATCCATCCATCCATCCATCCATCCATCCATCCACCCATCTACCCACCTACCCACCCATCCATCCACCCACCCACTCATCCACCTCCACCCATCCATCCACCCACCCACCCATCCACCTCCATCCATCCATCCACCCACCCACCCATCCACCTCCATCCATCCATCCACCCATCCATCCATCTATCCATCTGTCCATCCACTTCACCCACCCAGCAAACTCTTATGGAGTGTGTCCTATGCTGTTGGCTACATGAGGGCCCCATCGTTGTGCATGTCGATAAGAACCCACTCTGCCTGCTTCACGAGATGCTGTGACATCAAAGGGAATTAGTCAGAATTCCCAGTGAGTCTGCTGTCTGGCTGAGAGCGGAGGCTGGTGAATTCCAGGCGGCACAAATGTGCTGAGTTTAGAATGTTGTGACCACAACACCAAAGATTACTGTCCACCCTCCAGAACTAGAAAGAAGCGAGGCAGGATCCCCCTCTTGGGCTTACTAGCACCTAGATTTTGCACCTGGAGCCTCCAAAACTTCAAGGTGATGGAATCATGTTGTTCTCGGGTTCCAGAGTATGGACCTTTGTCATGGAAACCTATGCGACCGAGCCTATGTCTATTAAACTCCATATTCTGAATCCTTCCACGATGCACCCTGGAAGTTTCCTGTATCAAAATTTCTGAGCAGGCCTGCAGCAAAGGCCCACCTCCATGCATTCCTGTAGTCTCTCTGAGAATCCCTAAAGATTGGGTGATCTTAAAAATCTTTCTCAACACTTGAGAGACACCCTACAACCAGTCATCTGACATGAGGCTGGAAAGGGACAAGCAATAATTGTGGTCAGATCTAGACAAATTACATATTTGTAGTACAACTTTTTATTTTATTTACTTGAGAGAGAGAAAGAGAGAGAGAGAGAGGAAGAACACACATATACCATGTGGGCTTCTGGGGATCGAACCCAGGTCACCGGATTTGCAGGCAGGCACCTTAACCCTTGAGCCTTCTCCCCAGCCCAGTAGAAACTTCCAAAGGATTCTTGAGTGTGAGGTACAAATATTCAAAAGGCTGTCGATCGAGCTCAATTTCTCACCAGTGTATTCAGAAAACGTAGCTCCTGGGTGCTCATTGATCCCCATTAGCACACGCAAATACGTGCATACAAATGCGCGCGCACACAGTGTGATAAGCAAAAATGTCTTCTGACATTACTGAATATTCCTGAGGGCTAGAGGCAGCCCAGCAGGCGGTTCTGATGCAGATCTAGCCTTCCTCTGAAGGTTGCATGGCCTTCCTCCACTCTGGGCTCCACAGTGTGTGATTTACATACCTGGCTTCACCCCTCCTGAAGGTCTAAGCGGCTTCTGGTCTTTGGTTCGCATAAACAGCAGGATAATGAAGGTCCCCGGGGGCTGTGTCTGTGACACTTAGGTAAGTCTGTCCGAAGGGTAAACAGAGAGACTGCCTTGTTCGCCTCTCTGTAAATATTGGTTAAACAAACACACATTAACTAGAAGGAAAAGTCGAATCAAGAGTTTCCGGTTCCCATCTTCTCTCTGCCGCCCGCGGTCGGAGGCACTAAGGTCTGCAAAGTCCAGAGAAATAGAACCAAGAGACAGAGCGCGTTTGTATAAGCCCCTTGATCCGGCTGGGCCTGAAGCCAGCCTATGCTCGGATTTGACTGTTCTGTAATCCAGATACTCTCTCTGCGGCTCGAGCCTGCGTGAGTTGGGGTTTGTAAGTCACCACTTGCTTGTGAGACGATTCCTTCTGCGGGAAGCCCAAGTCTACTCGCCTCCTTCCTCAGCTCCCACACAGATGCTGTCTGTGCGCAGCTAAGTACTTCCTGTCCCAAAGCCTGACTGGTCCCCGGCCTCTTTGCTCCATCACCACCACCAGGGACCCCAGGATTGGACACTTAGGAGGGTTTGTTGGATGAATGTCCGAGCTTACTGCTCCCCTCTACCCTTGCTAAGCACAGTCTTAATAGACCCCTGCAAGGAGCCTTCTGAAGCCACAAGAATTCTCTGCACTGCTTCCAGGGAGCTGTGCCAACAGCGAGAACAGCATCCTCTGCAGAGCACTGGGCTGTGAGACAGGAGGCGTCTTCTAGGAACCTCTGCATCCTGAGCGGCCAATGGGACGGACGTCACCAGACAGATGGCCCCGGGGCCCCTGTGGCCTCTGCCTGTGCGTAGGCTTTCCATTCACTTCCAGAGCAGGCTGCAGCGGATCACGCCCCACCTGTCCATGCAGTGCGCCCGGGGCCTTGGGGAGGGTCTCCCACAAGCACCCCACTTCAAAGGCCAGCAAGCAGTCAGAACCTTCCAGAAGGGCTTCCAGTGAGCGAAGAGCTCCAAATGGGCCAGTTAACACCAGGGGGACTCCAAAGGATTGGGGAGGGAGGAGGCGGCACTCACCATGCTGCCTAAGTGTGAGACACCTCCTACTCACTCCGTCTTGACCACAACATGTGCACCTACTGTGTGCTAGTGCTGTTGTGAATGCCTGCTCTGTGCCAGATACTGTTAGGTGCATGTGGTATATGCCAGGCACTGTTGCAAGGGTCTATTATGTGCCGGTTGCTGCTACAAGCACCTACTGTGTGCTAGGTGTTGCTATCAGCACCTACTTTGCATCACCTACTGTGTGCCAGATGCTACTACTAGTACCTACTGCGTGCTAGGCACTGTTACAAGCACCTACTGTGCATTAGGTACTGCTTCAAGCACCTACTGTGTGTTAAGTACTGCTATGAGCAACTGCTTAGCAGCACCTACTATGTGCCAAGTGCTACTACAGGTATATACTGTGTGCTAGGTGCTACTATGAGCACCTACTGTGTGCCAGGAATTGTTATGAACACGTACCATGTGCCAGGTACCATTATGACACCTACTATATTCCAGGCACTGTTATGTCTATGTGCCGTATGCTTCTGTGACCACCTACTGTGTGCCAGGTGCTATTCTAAGGCTCTAAGAAGCTTCTAGTCAGAGAGGAGGAGTGAGACAGAGAAGCAAAGGAGCCATTTGCAACACTAACATCTGTTGGAGAGAGAGGAGGAAGATGAAGGTGAAGCGATGAAGGATTCAGAGGCACAAGGCCGTCCCCCACTATCTAGAACCTGAGTCCAGTGTGATCCAGGCAGGTGGATAGAGACCCAGGAACAGAGCAGACCCAGATGGAGGAGGTGGTGGGTAGAGGGTCTGCACTGGCTGGTGGACACTTTGTTCCCAGGCCTGTGGTTCACGACCCCAGGGGCCTAAGGTTGGCCAGTCCCCACACGACCCAGAACACAAGCATGCTGATGCTCAGACTCAGGCTGAGTCTCCAGCTGTCCCCTGGGCTGCCCACAGTCACCACAGAACAAGGATTCAGGGAGGGGAGGGAAACCCCGGAGGTGGGGGGGCTCTTTCATCCTCACCTCTGCAGAGGCAGAGCACCAGGGAGAATGCTCTCGCTGGGGAGCCCAGAAGGACCTCCCAGGCTGCAGTGCCATGTCTTCTAAACTCCCCCTTGTTTCAAGTCAGAGTTTGTCTTTGGTGGAGACATGCTGTTTTCTGAAACAAGACTTCCCAGCGCCACGCTGTTTTCATTTGCTGGGGTCGGCCGGCTGTCCTGGGTTTCATCCCAGGATGGGCGAGTTTGACTTTTTCAGAGAAAAACTCGGTGTTTCAACCACACGCTGTACCCTTAGCCTTCGCCAAATATGTTGCAATCCTGGCTAAAGGTCTCCAGCGTCCCGAGCTCACATTCAAGATCGCCCCCACACCCTCCTCTCCTGCCTTCCATGAGCCACTGCCCTCAGGGGGCACATTCTGGAGGGAGGGGGGCACAGCTCAGTCTAGGATTAGCCTCGAAGTGAAGAGGCAAAGAAAGCACTGTGTTCTTCTGAATGAGCAAACACGTGTGAGTGTGTGTGTGTGTGTGTGTGTGTGTGTGTGTGTTTGGATTGGTGGATGGATGGGATGGATGGATGATGAACTAGTGGGTAAGTGGCATGGGATGGGATGGATAGATGTACTAGTAGGTGAATGGAAAGATGGATAAATGGACTGGTGGGTAGATGGGGATTGGTAGGGGATAGACAGATAAATGGGTGGATGAGATTGGCGGATGAATTTGTAGATGAATGAGATTGATAGACTGACGGATAAATGGACAGGTAGATGGATGGATGGATGAGTGAAAGGAAGGTAGGAAGGAAGGAAGGGAGGGAAGGAGAGAAGGAGGGAAGGAGGGAGGGAAGGAGAGAAGGAGGGAAGGAGGGAGGAAAGGAGAGAGGGAGGGAGGGAGGGAGGGAGGGAGAGAAGGAGGGAGGAAGAGATGGAGGAGGGAAGGAGGAAGAAAGGAAGTTCTTACTGGTGATGAACCTCAGAACTGAAGGACGAATAGTGTAGGATGAACAAATCAAAGTTGCATCTAGGTTCTAGTTAACGGGTGAAGAGTCAGTCTGTCCCAGGGGCGCACCGGAAGTGGAGGGGCGTGGCAACTGGAGGATTTCTGGGACTTGCTGGCTGCCAGCCTAGATCCAGGCTCAGAGAGAGACCCTGTTTCAAGGGAACAAGACAGAGAGTGCTAGAGTTAGACACTCTGATCTCTATACACGTGTGCACGGGCATGCACATCCACACACACGTACACACCTATTGCATGCACATGATACAGAGCACTGTGGGCTGGGGCTGGGGCTGGGGCTCAGGTGGTAGAGCGCTTGTTGAGCATGCATAAAGCCCTGGGTTCCATCCCCGGCACCACGTAAGCCAGGAAGTAGAGACAGAAGGATCAGAGCTACTATTGGGTTTGAGGGTGACTTCAGGAATCATCCTAGATTGCTTCTATCTCCTTTGTGCTTCACTCTGGGATTTCTCAGATCCTGCCAACCAGGGCTGGAAGTGCAGGCTGCCAAATTTCCCTCTGCTGTTTTTTACATGGGACTTGGGGATCTGAGCTCAGTATCTTCTGCTTTCGAGGTAGAGTCTTAACCCCTGAGCCATCTCTCCAGCCCTATCACCTCATTATTTTAAGATGTTCTATCTTCTGTCTCATTATCCCCATCATTATCCCCATCTCATTGTCCCCATCATGGGCAAGCGTGCTCTCCTGTGACTGGCAGGGCAGCGGGCTTGCTCCCACAACATCGCTACTCACGTGTAACACACACTGTGAAATGGCATCAGAATCACTCGCTAGGTGACAACCCCCCTTCCCCCCGCAGTACATGCAGCCCGTGGTTGATGAAAAACAAGGCTGTACTAGACGGATGGACACACCATTGCGAGTCAGCCAACAGAACACCTTTGCGGGGTAGGGCAGATGGCCAGGCAGGGAAGGAGTTTGCTGGAGAAGCCTGACAAACTGTCGCCGGGCATCAAGGCTGGACATGGGGCATAGCAGCTGCAACCGCAGTGGACCTATGGCAAGACGGGAAGCAGAGATGGAGCCTCCCTGGAAGCAGGCCAGGCTTACGTTAGTGATGAGCAAGATGCAAGGCAAGGGCCGACACGCCAGGCTGGCCTCTGACCTCTGCAAGGACACATACACACAGCACTCACAGAGTATACATATTTAATTATAAAAATTCCATTACTTCAGTTTCATAACTATGATGCTCTTGTCCTGGGCTGACTTAAGACAACCTGGTGGCTCCCGAGGTAGAGAGATAAAATGAACTTGAAACCAGGCATGGGGGTGCATGCCCATACTTCCAGCACTTGGAAGGCGGAAGCAGAAAGATTGTGAGTTCAAGACCAGCTTGGAATGTGTAGTGATGTAGTGACAGCCTGTCAGAAAGAAAGAAGAAAAAGAAAGAAAGAAAGCGAAAGAGAAAGAGAAAGAAGGAAGGAAGGAAGGAAGGAAGGAAGGAAGGAAGGAAGGAAGGAAGAAGGAACAAAGAGAGAGGAGAGAAAGAGAAGAGAGAGGAAGGAAGGAAGGAAGGAAGGAAGGAAGAAGGAACAAAGAGAGAGGAGAGAAAGAGAAGAGAGAGGAAGGAAGAAAGAAAGGAAGGAAGGAAGGAAGGAAGAGAGAGAGAAGGAGCAAGGAAGAGAAAGAGTAAGAGAAAGAGGAAGGAAGAAAGGAAGGAGGAAGGAAGGAGGGAAGGAAGGAGGGAAGGAAAGAGAAGGAGAGGAGGAAGAGGCGGACGAGGAAGAAGGAGGAAGGAAGGAAGAAAGGGAGGGAGAGAGGAAGAGAGGGAGGAAGGAAGGGAGGGAGGAAGGAAGAAAGGAAGGAAGGAAGGAAGGAAGGAAGGAAGGAAGGAAGGAAGGAAGGAAGGAAGGAAGGGAAGGAAGGAAGGAAGGCGGGAGAAAAGGAGAGGGAGGGAGGGAGGAAGAGCAAGAAAAGAAAGATCTTGCTTCCTCGATTGCTAATGCATCTGAAGCTCCAGCACAGGTGGTCTGTGACCCTCAACCTCCCGAATGGACAGTACTGTTCACCACTCGCCCACAGAGAAAACTGGCGTCCAAAGGCACTATAACCGTTTGTTCAGTCACAAGACTCCCACCCGGCTGGATCCAGCCGCTGCCCCTCCAGGGCACCTGGCTGCTCTGAGCCCTGATGGGAGAGCCAGAGAAACGCAGGGTCACCTCTCACCCCAGACAGGCAGCACTGGACTCCGGACCAGCCATCCCCCTCCCCCTTCTTCGCAGCAGCTCTCTCATTGGTCCAGGGACCACTTCCTTCAACTTTATCACCTTCGCTTGTTTTATTGCTTGGGAACAAGCAGCAGCAGCGGGTCCCCAGAGCCTCTTCTCCCAAGCTCTAGAGAGTGGACAGTGATCCTCTGCGTGGCTCCTGTCGTTGGATCTTGTCGCGGGTGGGGGCAGCAAAATGGGGAGATTTTAGACCTAATCTGGACCCAGCTGGCATTCGGACATTTCCTGGGGGGGGGGGAGGTTGTGAGGGAGACGGTGCCCGCCAGCCGGGCTGTCCCACTGCAAACAGGAAGTCGCTGAATTTCTAGATGACTCCATTACCAGGAAAGTGTTTTGGAACAAATTGTTCTTTTCGATCCTTGTTTTCCACTAGTTTTTCTCTGAGGATCCCCCCCCCTTCCCCTTCACCTTCTGCCGTCCTTGCTAAACAAGAGCCATGCCGCCACCTGCTGCCCGCCACGGGCAGTGAGACTTGGATCAGGAACTCTGTCCATCTCTAAGGCAGCTTTAGGCAGCCTCCCAACCTCTCCGCTGGTCCTGGGTCAGGCGGGTCAGCAATGGGCGTCCACTCGACTGCCCACTACACATGTTCAACCAATGCACATGTCTTTTCTCACCTTAAGACTTGGGGGTGTTGTGAGCTGAGAAGGAACCACTCCAGGCTGGACCTCAGAAAAATGTCACGTGTCTCCCCACACAAGAACGGAAGCCCAGTGGGACTGTAGGTGTAACTTGATTGATTGAGTGTTGCCCAGTGCACACAAATCCCCAGCATGTATGAACATGGGCGCCGTGGCTTGTAACTGTAATCCCAGCGCTTGCAATGTACAGGTAGAAGATCAGGAGTTCACGGTTGTTCTTTTTAATTAAATTAAACTAAATTTAATTATTTGAGAGTGAGAAAAAGAGAGGGGACAGAGCATGCACATGTATGTAATAACATGCAGGTGGAGGTCAGAGGACGACTTTCAGAAGTAATTTCTCTCCTTCCACCATATGGACTTCCAGGAACTGAACTCGGGTCACCAGGTTTTGGGATCAGGAGACTTAACCCACCGAGCCATCTCAGCTGGTCCTTCAAGGTCATACTTGATTGCATAGAGCTTCCAAGGCTAGCCTGAGCCACAGGAGACCCTGTCTCAAGATAAATGAATAAGAATGCAAAGCCCAAGGAGCTCTGGTTTAGGGCCCTCACTTCTTAGCTGAGAGACCCCGGGCAGGTTGCTTGAGAGACCCCGGGTAGGTTGCTTCTCCCCTCTTAAGCCTCAATTCCCTCCCCCACCCTATATTTGGGCAGTAAAAGCAGTCAGATCTCAGAGGGTTCCTGTGAGCAATGACATTGAGCAAGGGCCTACAGAGAGCTGGCCTGCAGAGACAACCACTGGATATTTTGAGGGTCAACATGTGGCCACACCCATAACCAGCATTTGATAAATGCTTGGGGGGGACGAATGAATGTATGAATGCATGAATGAATGAATGACTGTATCATTACCTCTAGGTCAGAAGACTGGTTAGTTACACTTCAGCCACCATCTTTTTTCAGTCCCACCCAGAAACTTTGCTTTATTGAGGAAAAGCCCTCAGATTAGCACCTCGGTTTTTCCATTGTCAGATGGGCGTGGCATCCATCTGACGTGGCTCTCGGAAATATGGTGGGCGTCTGTGGAATGATTTATATGAAACAATGTGGGAACTTTTAAAGAGAAAAGAGGAATGATGGAGAGAAAGGAGGGAGGGGATCTCCCTTTTTCATTTAGGGTGTTTCAGTGTCCCTGATGATTTCACCCTTGTCTTCTGAGGGTTTAGGGGCTCCCTGAGACATGTGGGAGTCCTCTTGAGCCAGAAAAGGAGTTATATCCTAGGTTCCAACTCACCCCGAATCAGCACAGGGAAGAGGTGGAAGTGTGATGTGACAGTATGAAGACTAGGCTGGTTAAACCCTTGGCTACCTGAACACTGGGACATGCGCAAGAAACAGGCATCCTGTAACTCGGGGGACACGGGAAAGTGCGTAGGGGGTCTCCCGTTACTGTAGGGAGGTGGCTATTACAGACCTAGGACTAGGCACAAATATCAGGAAACCGCTCTGGAGTCAAGGCAGATGCCTGGGAGACAGCTCCCCCAACCCTAGGGAGTCATAGAAAGTTCATTAGCAAGAGGGGAGCTTTTACGGAAGCAGAATCCAGACGGGGGGGGGGGGCGGACTAATTACAGCAAAGACCACAGATCTCCTACCCCACCATGTGCCCCACACCAAGGAAGGACAGCTGTCTAGGTTTGCCTGGGGTTCCTGAGTCATCTGGGGCTCCCCAAGTCTCCAGTTCAAGTCGCCCCCTCTGGAATGAGGCCACGCAGGAATCCCAGTGATATTCATACATTCCTCCCGGCTTCATCAGCTATTAAGAAAGAACTCCTTTTATTTTGTTCTCTCTCAGTTGCGCCCTGCTCAGTGACAGCTGGTAGAGTGGATTAAACACAGCAGTCTGGGTGCGTGCTGACCACTTCCAGATAAAACTTGTGTATCTGGGGCTGGTGAGATGGCTCAGCCCACATGGTAGAAAGAGAGAGGTGACTTCTTCTTTGTAAGGATTACTCTTAACTATTGCTGTGAGAAAACACCCAAAGTCAAATAACTTAAGGGAGAAAGGGAGATTTATTCAACTTACACTTCCAGAGGGGAGAACAGATTTTACAGCTGGTGGCTGAAGCTCTAGACAGGCTAAGTCACAGCAGACATCCATATGGGTGGAGTATTTCTGGAGCGTCTGCATCTGTCTGTCTGTCTGTCTGTCTGTATTCTGTGACTCCTTTTATCTGGTCCACTACTGGGAGGTTCCAGTGGGATCTATGGAGGTTCCAATGGGATCTAAGGATGATCTTTGTATTATACAGATCATCTCTTCATGTGGTCTCAGCTGATCTTAGTTAATGCCAGGTATGTCAAGTTGACACCCAGAATTAACTATCATTGTCTACCCATGTACTGTGGCATATGTCTCTCTCTCTCTTTCTTGTTAATTGATAAATATTTTTAATTTTTAATATTTTAATTTAATTTTAATATTTTAATGTGCATGTAGGGCTGGAGAGATGGCTCAGAGATTAAGACTCTGCATCACAAGCAGAAAGTCCTGAGTTCAGGTCCTAGGTTCCACATAAAAATGCCAGGTAGAAACCATGGCAGCTTGCATTTCTAACCCTGATGGGCAGAACCTGAGAAATTCCAGAGCCAAGCAAAAAGGATGTAGTAGCAAGCCAGGATGATTCCTGAAGTCACGCTTGGTCCTCCTCAGGAACATACAGTGCCCTCTGATACGCACAGACACACTCAAAATAAATTTTAAAAAATGTGTGCATCCCGACGTATTGCTTTATTTCAATGCAGTCATTCTAATGATACGAATCTCAGTCCCATGAGAGATGGGGAAATTGGGGGTAGGCTGAACAGAGAAACATCACCTTGTCATCTTCCTGACGTGCTGACTACAGCTGTTCCCCTCACCTAGCACAGAGCGAGCTCTCTCTTCCCAACTCTCAGCTCAACCCCTTCTTCTTCCTCCCCGCCATGCAAGCAGGCAGGAGTCTGTGCTTTTTAAACACTGCAAATATTGCTGACTACAGAACTTTAAAGACAGACTCGCAGAATCCCCGCAATAGAATCGCAGAACATCAGAGCCGAAACAGATGCCAGGCATCACACAGTCCCAGGGTCAGAAAATACGTGGTGGAGGCAGGCGCCTGGGCTGTTGCTTCCCCCTGCTGGGCCACGCCAGACATCGCTAATCAATCACCACACTGTCTAGCTGGGCTGCTTTGCAGATTTGGATCCCTTCAAGGTATTCCAGGACAGAATCACCAGCAAACGCAGATCCAGCGATCTCAGCTATGGTTTATGGAATACGTTCACTGCATACTTTCCCCCACATTCCTTTATTATTATTATCATTACAACTTTAATCACTGACCATTAGGCTGGGTACTTTACATCTGGGATTTCTCACCTTTAGTACGGGTGTCGTTCTGGCTGAACCATCCACAGTGGCAGGGAACTATCTCGTGCCTTATTGGGTTGCTGAGTAGTGTCCCAGGTTTCTACACACTTAGGTGCCACTCATTTGCCTTCCCCTAAATCACAAGAACCAAAGAAACATGTCCAGTCCTTGCCAGATGTCCCCTGGGCAAGGAGGGGGGTGGGGGTGGGGCGGAAGAAGTCTAGAATAAATATCTTCCTGTTTGGGAACGTCCATTTTAAGCATCATTTACCATCTTGCCCATTTTTTTTTCTAAAGCAGATTTTTTAAATATTTATTTTATGGATATAGAAAGTGAGGCTAAAGAAGATACCCCCAGGATGACTCTGTGACAGAGGCCAGACCCACAGCCTCAATTCCCTTCCTGCTTCTTGGAAACCTCTCACTGGCTCTTTGTCTATGGAAGGCAAAATATAGGGAGAGTGGGGGGAACAAGTAGAGAATCTGTGATACAGAAGGGTGAAAAGAAACAGATATAGAAATGCATGTGGTTTCAATGGTCCTGATGCTGGTGGGAGGGGGTTGGGGCTGCATGGCACATGCCTCCGGCTCCTTGGCTCCTTCCGGGGAGTCTAAAAATGGTTCTGGGTGTGGTCACGGCCCAGAGACCACGTGGCTTTTGCCAATGGCAGTTAAGGCAAGGGTGTTACCACTAATCACCCCCTTCCTTTGCTCGGGCTCTGACAAGACGCTCCCCCCACCGCCTGGGAAGCTCGCCTCTAGAGATTTGGAGTTGGAAATTCTGACAGTTCAGACGCAGAACCCCTGGGCGATGTTGCCTTTCTCGGGGGCTTGTGTCTGTGCCAAGAATTCCTAACAAAGGCGGAAAAGATTAATTAATTTTAAAACCCCATAAAAAAATGCTCTCGAAACAGACTTGCGAGGAACTGTCCATTTTCCCTCCTAGCTCACGATCAAAATGTCATGAGCTCCTACACATATAAATCTTCCCTGGGGGCGAGGCTTCCTCTAAGTGAGGTCCCTGGGGAGGTCATTGAGGATTCCTTACGACATGTATTTGAGATAAAATTGGATGGAATACTTAGAGGAGAGAGCAGGATGGGCGGGGGGCGTCAGGGACCCTGTTCAGTTGCCAAGAGCAGTGACTAACTAGAAGAATCCTTTTCTTGGAAATCCCTGAAATTTCCAAACTGTCTTCCGCTTCTAGTGCATAATCTCTTTGTGCTCGCTTTTGGCCTATTTATTTACGATGATTGCAAAAAACGATTTCTTTTTCTTTTTTTCTTTCTTTTTTTTTTTTGTATTTGAACTTGAAAAAGTAGAAGAAAGTGGAAAGAAATTTAAAACACACGCACACACACACACACACACACACACACACACACACACACACACACACCTCCACTCCAAATCTCCAGATTATAGACTAGACTGTGTTTTTGAAGATTTACCTGCAGGTTGATAATGGTGTTTCAAGAGGGAGAAAGAGGGTCCAGGTTCAGAGCGAAAAACTGTTTCTCCAGGGAGCTTGTTAACATGGAAGACTCCCCAAGCTATCACCCCTAAGAGAAAGCGCTCCCAAGTGAACGGACAGGTCCCCAGGATCTAATAAGGCAAGCACTAGCCCACGCTTTGCAGAAATAATGAGTTTCAGGGTTTTTTAGAATGTCAGCAAATCAGAGATGTGAACACCCAGATTTCAAACAAACAAACAAATCGTGATGTGGTCATGAGGGGTGGGCGAGAGTGGTAAATGATCTTTCTGGAAGGACTCAGCTTAAGTAGGCATTTCCCCTAGTGCTGTTAACATATGATTCCGTTCACATGGGTGATTCAGCGCAGCCGCCGGGACTTCATGTGTACCCCGAGCCAACACGGCAGACAGCCACCTTTTTACAACACTGACGCCCATCTGCTCGAATAAATTAACGTTTCCATCTCAAATGACTCATTTGGCTTGGATCATCAAGGTTACCGCCAGCTCCGAGGAGGAGGGGAGGAGGCAACCCAGGGGGAAGGGGAGAGGAGAGGAGAGAGGAGAGAAGAAGGGAAAGGCGGGGGTGGGGTGGGGGGATGGGTGGGGGGGTGGGAAGAGGTGCTTCGCAATCTGTGAGTTGAAAGTGATGGCGGTGAAGGAACCGGGCCAGCTTGTAACTGGCAGGCACCAGGCACTGGCTCCACCAGGCTCCTACGGATGTCCCAGAGTAAGTAGGTCATCCTGGGAAAGAGGGATAATGACCGATATGCACAATACTCCCCATGTAGAGAGTTTGTGGGGTGCATGTGCAGGGCAGATGCAGAGTGGAAGACCCAGCACGAGGGTCCAGTGAGGTGGGGAGATATTGTTCTAGAACCTAAGATCAGGATGTTCAAAAGAAAGTGATTGGATGAGAGATGGTCCTCCTTCCCTTCCCCCCTCTTTTTCTCATCTTTTCTCCTCCTCCTGCTCCTCCTCCTTCTAGTCGTGTGTGTGTGTGTGTGTGTGTGTGTGTGTGTGTGTGTGTGTGTGTGTGTATGTGTAGAGAGAGAGAGAGAGAGAGAGAGATCGAGAATTGGGATTCAGACTGGCCTCAAACTCACAATCCTGCAGTCTCTGCCTTCAAGAGTGCTGGGTACCAGGTCAGTGCCACTGTGCTTGAGCCCAGGCTGGGAAGACGGCCCACTGCTTAAAGCCTCTGCCTCCCGAGCCAAAGGACCTGAGTTCAGACCCCAGATTCCAGGAAGAACAGTGGAGGATGATTCCTAATATCGCCCTTAGGTTTCAACGGACACACACACTCAAATACACTTGTGTACACGCTGCCCGTATCTGTATGCACCCATGCACACGCAAATACACACACAGACACACCCCATACGCACATACATGAAAGAAAAAAATAACAGATTCTCTGGGCCGGGAGTGTAGCTCACTGGGTAAAGTGTATCCCCAGCAGGCACTGGATGCCATCCTTAGCAACACATGAATGGGCATCATGATACACACCTGGACTCCAGCCCTGGAAGGTGGTCTTCTGATACAGAAAGTGTTTGGGGTCAGCCTGGGCTATGTGTGATCCTTTCACAAGAAAAGAAAGAAAAGAAAAGAAATTCCATTTTAGGGCAATTTTAGACTTGGGGTTTAAAGGGTTTGCAGCCAAAGAAAGTAAAAGGCACATAGATGCTTATAAACCCCCATCCTAACTCTTTTTAGTTTACACCACTTTTTATTGTGAAACAGTTTGAGATTATATAAAAGAAAAGACTTGAATATAGGAAAGAATCTGTTGGGGGATAAGAAGGGTTATATGGGGAGGAGAAGGAGAGATGGAATTGAGGACTAGATACGTATATGCAACACTAAAAGAATAAAAATAAATAAATAATTTTAAGAAGATGCAAAATAAGCTAGAATTCCCCTCTGTCCAGCTTTCTCTGGTTTCAACAGCCTGTGGAACCAATATCCAATATCCAAACCCAGGAGACTAAAGTGAGAGTGTCACTTTTAGGTGAATTCATTCATTAATTGTGTGCATGTGTTATTTTGTGTATGCAACAGCACATGCATGCCACGGCGCACATGAGCAAGTTAGAGAACAACTTTGGGGAGTCAGTTCTCTCTTTTTACCTTCATGTGGGTTCCAGGGAGCAAACTCAGGTTGGCGGGCTTGGCAACAAGCCCCTCTGTCCACTCAGCCATTTCTCTGGCCCCAGGTTTATGATGTTTAACTAAATGACAAGTTCTAGCCTGGTTTCCTAATATCTTTTCTCTAGAGACCAAGAACGTGTGTGTGTGTGTGTGTGTGTGTGTGTGTGTGTGTGTGTGTGTGTGTGTTATGTGCGTGTGTGCTTCTGCAGGCAAAGGTCAGAGGTTAATGTCACGTGTCTTCCTTTTCCTCTCTGCTCCTTATTTTTTTGAGGCATGGTCTCTCGGTGAACATGGAGCTCTCCAATCCATCTAGACTTGCTAGCCAATGAGTTCCAGGGATTGCTTATCTCCCCCCACCCCCTTGAGTACCGAGATTATAGGAATGCCATCATGCCTGGCTCTTACACGGGTGCTGGGAATTGAACTCAGGTCCTTACGTTTTGCGCTGCAGACACCGTAGCAACTGAGCCATCTCTCCACTCCGAGAACGCAACTTTGAGCTCAGAGAGGTTTGGGTAAAACTCCAGCTATGTCTCTCTACAGCGTCCCAGGCAGAGCACCTCTCTCCTGACCTTGGTTTCTTCTTTGTCAAATGGGGACCAATAAATTCTACCTAACTGAGTCTTTGCAATAACTGAGTGCAAAAATGTGTCCCCAGGGCTGGGGATGAGGCTCATTGGATAAGGTGCTTGTCACGCAAGCCTGAGGACCAGAGTTCGGATCTCCAGAAATCACATCAGAGACAGGCAGATGTTTTCAACCACCCCAGCATTCAGGAGGCAAAGACAGAGAATCCCCAGAGCTGGCCGGTTCTCTAGTCCAGCTGATTGTTGAGCTCTGGGTTCCAGAGACCCTGCTTCAGTAATAAAAGCTGAGAGCAGGGCTGGAGAGACGGCTCAGGGGTTAAGACTGCCTCACGAGGGGAAGAACGTGAGTGTGAATCCCAGGTCCCACCTAAAAGAGGCAGAAACGGAGGCAGCCTGTACTTCCAGCCCTGGTGGGCAGAGCCTGAGAAACCCCAGAGGGAAAAAAAAAAGGAGGTGGAAGCAATTCAGAATGATTCCCAAAGTCACCCTTGGTCCTCCACAGGGACACACACACACACACACAGAAACTGACAGCAATCAAGAAAGATACTGAACCTCAACCTTGACCAACATGCATTTGTGTGCATATCTACCTGCACGCACACATGTGCCTCTACACATAGGAATCCACACACACACACACACACACACAACTTAAAGTGTGCATCACAGAGCATCTGGAGCTGGATATGCAAGCAGGCCTGACCCAGGTCTGTCTTTTCTCCTCACCCTCCTCAAGAGCAAATGGGCACCTATGTGAGTTCCTGCGTGACTTCCTGTTGGACTAGTTTGGATTCCTCCAAGCTGCCAGATCAAGTGTCTTGAATGTATGTGTGTGTGTGTGTGTGTGTGTGTGTGTGTGTGTGTCAAGAGAGGACATAAGGAGGGGCGCTACTACTGAAGTCTGAGGCAGCTTGGCTTCTATGTCTTCCGGTGGTGCGGGTGGGAGGAGGGGGACAGGTGTAATAAACATCACAATGCTGGATGAGGGGAGCTGAGGAGCGATGGCCTATGCAGAGGGTACACAGGAAGAACTGTTGATCAGATTTCCATAGTGACCAGAGAGGAGTCTGGGAATCCCTAGAATGAAGTGGGCCAGAAAACAGCTCCAGAGAGGAGAGACAGACAGCCTTGACCAGGTTCAAGGGTTTGACAATTATGTATATGCTGCTGATAAATTCACAACCAAACGGCTTATAGGGAAACACAAGGTTTTATCTTCTCTCCTGAGAATCTAGTTCCAGCTCTTAATCCAGCTCTGCAGGAGAGTCCACACTAACACCAGTGGCCAAGGGAAGTGGTCACCCCATATCCACAGGACAGTGGAGAGAGGGACAATCCTTACTTGCCAAATCAACATGTCTGGCCAAGTGTGCACAAGGATGTTGTCATAGATAGGCACAGGTGTCAACTTGACAGCCCAGAGCAAACCTGCAGGAGATTGTCCAGTTTATGGGGAAGGTCCAACCTATGTGGGTGGGATTAGGCCCTGGAATAAAATACAGAGAACTGGTTGAGAGAGTCGGCATCCTACTTTTCAGGATTCCATTCTTTTCCAATTAGTGCTCTTATTTTAACCGTTGATACCTTTTGAGGCTGGGATTTTAATTTACGTTATAACTCAGCCAATCTAATAATCAGAGTTTGGATTTGATTTTCTGCGATTCAAGCCCTATTACTATTGGAGAGAAGATTCTCTTTTAGGGCACACTGAGCATTTGGAGCTGGACAATTTTACCTCTGAAGTCTTTCCATTCTTATTATATCCAGAGTTGCTTCTAGGTCACACTTCGAGGCGTCTAGATTGTTTGCATGCTTTCTGAGTTGGATGTTTTCATCTCTGAGGTCTTCCTTTTCCTTTTGTATTTTATCAAGAGATGCTAATAGGAACCAACCAGCATTATTGTTTTCCTTATTTTTACTCATATTGTCAAAAGTTTTATATATGGAATCACCAAGCTCTTCAACTCCTCATAAGAGGTGAATCTGGGCTCTCCAACACACCTATCTTTACCAGTTCTCAAAACAGTTCACTCCAAGCATTTTTAATGTTATCCATGCTGCCAGGGCAGTCTTTAGTAGCTGGAGGTTTGATTGCATTGGAGAGCCAACTCAGATATCACCAAATTTGCTAGCAAAATTCATCCTTACAATTCTGTTTCTCTAGAATCCCATGGTACCATAATCTGTATTAGTCAGGTTCTCTAGAGTTACAGAATTAACAAAATGAATATATAAATAGGGACTGTATTGACTTGGCTTATAGATATGGTCGAGGTAGTTCAACGATGGCTGCCAGTGGCTGCTCAGTCCAGTAATCCAGTGGGTGATGGTTGAAGGCTGGAGGATTCCTAGAGAGTCTTTAGTCACATTGAAGACTTGGAGGGTTGGAGGGCTGGAGGGTCAAAGAAGCGAAGAAACTGGGTGACCAGAAGGAAGAGCAATTCCTAGCCCAGCTACAGAGCATCTCTCCTCTTCTATGGTTGATTTCCTTTTATATGGTCCACTACTGGGAGGTTCCTATGAGATCTATGGAGGTTCCAATGGGATTTAGGGCTGCTCTTGTATTATCCAGATAATCTCTTCAGGTGGTCTCAGCTGATCTTACCAGGTGTGGTCTCAGTCACTCTCAATTAATATCAGGTATGTCAAGTTGACACCCAGGATTAACTATCCCAGATGCCAATGTACTTAAACGACTCCCTCCATCTTATTCACCTGCCCCAAGACTCACCACACCCAGATGGGCTGGGTCTTCCCCATCAGCTAGACAATCCCCATCAGGCTTGCTGGTGCGGGGAAAGAGGGGGGGACTCAACTCAGCCACTGATGATTTACAAATGTGCCCACAGCTGGAACCCCAGATCATCAAGCTGACACTTGTCTAACTATGACAAAGGGCGTACTGTCCTCAGAGTTGAATGGAATTTCATTGAATTCCTTGAATAATCCAAGAAAACTGAGAGGTAGAGAGATGAGATTTAAAAAAAAAAAACTTATTTATTGGAAATCCTGAAGACTGAGTTTCCTGCAGGTATGGTCAGCTCTGTCATTACAGAGTTCACAGGAAACTATGCGTGCGAGTCCTTTGCTCAACACCAAGGGCTTCAGAAGTGATTCACTTCTTCATGGTCTGAGGCAGGAGGATTGCCGTGAGTTTGAGGTCAGCCCTGGCTGCATAGTGAATCCCCTCAAAAAATGAAATGAAATAAATGAAATGAAATGAATAAAATAAAATAATAAAATAAAGGCATAGTAAAGGGCCTGCTTTGCAAGCACGTGGACTTGAAATCAATCCCTGGAACCATAGAAAAGTCAGTGTCTTGGGAGAGTCTTGTGTGCAGCCACTAAAATCGCCTGCTGCCGGGGATGTGGAGGGAGACTGAGGGTCATCTACGAGTCTATGGCCTCTTGGAACAATCCTAAGCAGGAGTTTCAAGTCATTGCGGGTATGTCTTTACAGACATGTGAAGAGACCAGAGGACAGCTTGTTGAGGTGGGTTTTCTCCTTTCTGCCTGGTGGGTGCTGAGGATAGAACTTAGGACCCTGGACTTGGTGGCAAGTACCTTTACCCACTGAGCCATCTCGCCAGCCTGATGCTGACTCTTTTTATTCCTGCTTGCCTTTTGAGGTCCAGACACCCTGAATGACTGTCTTCCCCTAACTGTTAGCTGTGTTCCAAGCTTTGGTCTTCAACTAAAGCATGGAGATTATATTGGCAACAAACAATCTAGAATTTTCATGACTGAGCTGATCAACTGTGATACACACACACACACATCACAGGAATGGTCCATTACAGTGCAAGTTACATTTCAACCAAGTTTTTACTTTTAAAAAAATCCTGCAGAAAAACCCACCTGCCCAGAGTGCGTGCAGTCTGCAGAATAAGTTGGTCCTGGTGTGCCACGCGGCAGTAACAAGCCAGCCCTGAACTGAGATCACGTGTGGAAAATGCCCAGTAACAGAGCATCAGGCAGGAGGTGTATGTGGTGATTATTATTAAATTGTATCATTCCTTCAGAAAACTTTAGATCACTCTATAGCCCACACACAATCCAACTGGGTAAAGTCAAAATCAAGGCTCCTTGGGCTGGGGAAAGGGTTTGGTTGGTAAACTACTTGCTATGCAAGCGTGAGGCCTGGATTTGAACCCCGAGAACTCATGTAAAAAACTGGACATGGCAGCATCCAAGGGCTGGGGAGGTGAAGAGGAGAAATCCTTGGCCTTACTGTCTGCCCAGCCTAGCCTTGCTCCAGTGAGAGATGCAGCCTCGAACAGATAAATAGCAAGGCGGATGGGCTGGGGGCATAGTTCACTTGGTAGCCTGCTTACGTGGTATGCACAAAGTCCTGGGTTCCACCCCAGTTTACCCAAGTAAACTGGGTATTAAATGGGATGCACTAAGACACATGTATAATCCCAGAGGTCAGAGGCTGCCCCCATGAATTGAAGGCCAGGGCTAGAGACGATGGCTCAGGGGTTAATGCCTTTGCCTCACAAACAAAAGGACCTGAGTTCAAATCCCCAGATCCCACATAAAAATACTGGGTGGATATATGGCAGCAGCTTGCAATTCTGGCCCTGGAAGGCAGAGTCTGGGAAACCCTAGAGCAAAGCAAACCCCAGAGGTAGAGCAATCCAGGGTGATTCCTGATGTCATCCTTGGGCCTCCACAGGTACACACACACACCAAGTGCACAGAGAGAGAGAGAGAGAGAGAATTAAAAATAATAAACAAAACAAGATAGCCACTAAGGAAGGCTGGTACCCGAGGCTGACCCTTGACCCCCCTCCCATAAATGAAATGAATAAAGCACCTGTCACACACCTCTCTGTTCTCAGCACAGCAAGAAGGCATCGCCATTTGGCTCTCTTGTCACGCCACAAGTGAGATGGCAAAGTGTCCCTTGCTCACCGTGCCAGGACGCGGCCAGGGCCTGAACTCCCCTGACTCCGCCCCTCCATGAGGCTGGGCGGCAGGAAGCACCTCGGGGGCCCTCTGTGTAACCCAGGCCTCTGGTCACAGACACCACGCCAGACACGAAACTGTTGGAAACTCCAAGTCAATGCGTGGCTCGTGCGTAAAGAGGGTTTCCATAGAGATCCACCAGTCACTGAGAACAATCGGCCCTTATCAAGACTGAAAGAGTCATTCATCTGAGTAGGATGTGCGAACAAGAGATGGCTCTCCTGACCTGAAGTGGGAGGACACAAGGCCACAGCACAGAGGGCGGGTGATAGGGGGTGGGGAGGGGGACTGTGTGGGAGCTTCTTGGGGGAGGGTAAACACCTGGGGGCTTCTCTCTGTCTTGCCCAGGGCAAGGTGCTGAGAATACAGAGTGACGGGCCCTAGTCCAGACAAGCCTTTGTCCATACGCATCTCCTGCAAGGGATTGCAGCAAATGGCCAGACTCTTAGCGGCATCAGTCCCCTTATGGGCTGGCGGGCTGAAGTGTGAAACCAAGGTGTCAACAAGGTCTCGCTGAAGTGTCAGGGACAAGGTTTCCTGCGTCTCCAGACTCTCAGAGGCTATCAGTGGTCACTTCCCCTACCCACCCCTTTTTTGAGACAGTCTCGTGTAATATAGACTGGCCTCAAACTCACGTACAATGAGCCCACACTAGCTGTAATGATGAGTTCAAGGATGAGTCTGAATTTCTGATGCTCCTTCCTCCGCCTCCCAAGGGCTGGTATCTCAGGTTTGCACCACTGTGCCTGATTTACCTGATGCCGGGGATCAAACCCAGGGCCAGGCAAGCAGCCTACCGCTGAGCCTCCTCCTGGCACTTCTCTTGCTTTGCTTTTCTCCTTCCTTCCTTCCTTCCTCCCTCCCTCCCTCCGTCCTTCCCTCCTTCTCCCCTTCCCTCCTTCCCCCTTCCTCCTTCCTTCCTTCCCCCCTTCCTTCCTCCCTCCCTTCCTCCGTCCTTCCCTCCTTCCTTCCTTCCCCCCTTCCTTCTTTCATTCCTTCCTTCCTTCTTCCCTTCCTTCCCTCCTTTCCTCCTTCTCTCCTTCCTTCCTTCCTCCCTCCTTTCTTCCATCCTTTTCTCCTTCCTTCCTCCCTCCCTCTCTCCTTCTTTCCTTCCTCTTTCCTTCCTTCCCTCCTTCCTCCCTCCCTCCCTCCCTCCTTCCTTCCTTCCTTTCTCCCTCCTCCTTCCTCTTCCTTCTTCTTTCTTCCTTCCTTCCTCCTCCTCTCTCCTCCTTCCGTCCTCCCTTCCTTCCTCCCTTCCTTCCTCCCTTCCTTCCTCCTCCCTCCTTCCTCTCTTTTGCTTTCTTCTTCCTTCCTTCCTTCCTTCTTCCGTCCTTTCTCTGCCTTCCTTCCTCCTCCTTCCGTCCTTCGTTTCTGCTCTCTCTCTTTCTTTCTCCTCTTCCCCTTCCTTCTCCTCCTCCTCTGCTCCTTTTCCCCTCCCCCTCTCCTCACTTCTTCCCCTTCGCTCAGTCACCAGGAGATCTGAGCACTGACCCCCCCTCCCTTTTCTGTCACCTAAGCTGAAAACAAACAGCGTTCTTCACAGATGAGAGAGATGCTAGGGGACATGTGCTTCTCTCTAAAGTGTGGGCAACAATGGGCGCAACCTCAAACGAGGAGCCCTGAGGGGAAAGGGAGACTCAACCTCTCTGGGTAGCAATTCCTTATCTGCAGAATCACAATCAGTCGCAGGGTCTTGAGGATTCTAACATTCAGCATGTCCAGATGAAGGAATCTTTTCATTGACATAGGTGTGTGTGTGTGTGTGTGTGTGTGTAAGTTGGGGGGTGGGGTGCCTAGCCCAAGGTCACACAACATCCTGGTGGCAAAATCCAGGAGAATTCTTGACATAAGTTCTAAGAACAAGAAGCACTGGTCATGTCCCCCCCAACCCCGCACCCCTTGCAGCTTGTCTTCCTGCATGAAGGGCAAGGCAGGTCCGCTCCTTCAGCCCATAGGCGGCCCTGGCAGCGGCTCCATCCTGGGCCCCGGCTGCTGTGCCTGCTGAGATATCAGATGGCACCGGCAGACGGGCTCTCCAGACCGCTGGAGCTGCCGTCCGCAGCCATCATTTACTCTGGACAGGACGCAAGGTGGGCGCACAGAGGGATCAGCTGCTGGTTAGAGGTGGCAGTTTGGGAGCCAAGCCACTCCTGCTTATTCTGAATGGAGAACACCTCCCCTCCCCCGCCGGGGCTCGTCAGAAGCGGGGCTCACCCATCCCCACTGCCATCCACTGAGCCACCTCATCAATCTAGAGACTGGAAGGTGGATGATGAAAACAAGGTTGGAAGCCCGTGTGTGCGTGTGTTGGGGTGGGGTGCTCTGACTTTAAAGCAGCACCTGCAGGTCTGTGGAATCAGAGCTAAGCAGGGAGTGAGTGTTTCAACCAAGAGACCCAGGTAAAGCAACAGCCCAGACGCCTGACTCCTCCCGCTGCTCCCCTGAGTCACGACATCCTTAAATATCTTTTTGGGGCCTTGGTCTCTCCCTGAGCTTTTTCAGACCTGTGAGGGAAACTTTGTTTGTTTAGGGCTTCTTCCACAAGAACATGAGGTTTGTGGGGGGAGAAAGCTGTTGGAGGGTGGGGTGCTGAGGAGGAAGTCTTTTTGGAGGAGGCCCAGGGAGGGCTCTCTACAGGGCTGCTCAAGATGGGGTCAACAGCCCGGTTGTGGACGTGGGGTCCATGCACTAATGCTTCCTTTGGCGAGTGGGATGATGAAAACAAGGTTGGGAGAGATGGCGTGGGATCCCAGCTGCAGGCCCTTCCCTCCAAGAGTCTGCCTGCAAGTTCTAGAATACCCAAGATCCCATAGAAATCCTGGCCAGGAGCTACGCGTGGCGTGCGGTGGCGTGCGCCGTGATCTTGCAGCTCGCAAGACGAGGTGTGGAGTGTTAGCTGTTGAGGGATCGGGTCGGCTGGGAAGCCCTTTCTAATGGCTGGGGAACCGGGGGGCCCTGAGGTTTGCATTTGAGTTTCCTGAAATAATATTATTTATTATTCTTGGCCGGGCCACCGCTCACTCTCAGTTTTGCTCACTGGTACACGGGTTCATTGTATCTATCGGCCCTGTGGGGGTGCTGCGGGGAGCAGGGCTGGAGGCTGCCCCTGATATCCGAATCCTGCCCTGTGAGGCAGCTGAAAGACCACCACCCCCCACCCCTGCTGATGACAACCGTCCCAGGCAGGTGTCACAGAGCAGTGATTTCTCTATTAGCTGGCTGGGAACCAGGCAGGGAGAACCTAGGACCGTGCAGGACAGGGGTGTGTATATGTGTGTGGGTGGGGGGTGGGGGATAGTGAGTATATGAGAAAGATCTGAGTTTGAATTCCAGTTTTGCCCCTTACTTCCTCCCCTGTCAACTGTGGAGACTTGTGACTCTCTCGGTATCTCTGTCTCCCTCTCTTCCTTCTCTTCCATTCTAATAAATGAATAAATAAATAAATGTGTGTGTGTGTGTGTGTGTTGAGAGTGTTCATAATATGTGTGGGTAGAGGTCAGAGAACAATTTTCAGAAGTCAGTTCTCTCCTTCCACTATGTGGGCTTCTGAGGATCAAACTCAGGTCTCCAGGTTTGTGAGCAGACCCCTGACCTGCTGCGCCACCTCACAGACTCCCTGGTGACTGTCTCTTACAATTACCGTAAAGGTTAAGTGAAGCTCCTGTCACATTGTAGGGGACTAAGAACAGGCAGCTGAGGGTGATACTGTCCTCCGGGTCTTTCACGGTTAATACGGCAGCCACACATGTAACGTTTATACCCGTAGGAGGAACAAGGAGAAAGGCTTGTGGTGGTAGCATAAGGCACTTACCCAGCACACACGGGGTCCAAGTTCAGTCCCCGGAGCCACTGGCGCAGAAGAAAGAAGATGACTAAGGGGATGTGGAAATTCCTAGATTCTTAGAATTAGGGGTGCAAGAAGAGGAACATGCAACTTGGGGTCTTAACTGATTAGAATAAGTCTGAGTGCATAGAATGAATCAAGTTAAAACAGACCAAGAAATGGTTGTAGAGATGAACGGAGAGAGGATTAACATTCCCCATGTGGAAGACTTAAACCACACAGACCAGACGGGCAGGGTAAGGGCTGGAGGCTAGCGGCAAGTTCTGCCTTGCTGGTCACATACAGAGGTCATGTGACTCCAGGCAGACCTCTGAGCCTCATGGGTAGCACCAGAGGATATGAAAGTGGAAAGCAAGTAAACACATACACACATACACACACACACACACAACTCTAGAGACTCCAAAGAGCACTATTGGTTGCAGATTTTTTTTTTATTTCGACGTTTGCGTGTGTGTCTGTGTGTGCTGATGCATGCATGTGTGCGTGCATGAATGCTTAAAAAGATTTGTGTAGTCCAGACTACCCTTGAATGCGTGATCCTTTGCCTCGGCCTCCTGAATGCTGGGATGACATTTGTCACCATATTCAACTTTGTTATTTCTCTGAGCATGCGAGTGTGTATGTGCACATGCATGCTTGTGAAGCAATCCTCAGGACCATTGTTTGGAGACAAGGTTCCTCATCGGGACCCAAGAGTCAAGGCTTAGGCTAACTAGCTTGTCAGAGAGTCCCCAGGGAGCCTCCCGTCTCTACCTCCCCAGCTCTGGATTTATAAGCTGGGAGCCCAGGGTGCCAAAATGCATCCTCATGTTTGCCAGGCACACACTCTACTACCCACTGAGCCATCTCCTCAGCCCCTGTATTTGTCATTTGTGTCCCGCCGGGGGGTGGGGGGTGGAGGGCGCAGTGTGACTGAGCTGCCAGCTGCTGAGATCAAGGTGGGGGTGACCTTCAGGAACAAGGATGATTTGGTTATCATGGTGAACAAGCAGCAGCTGCCGCCACATGCACAAGTCCCGCATGGCTGAGCACGTTAAAAACCGTGAAACTAGGAGAGGACAGGTTGGGAAGAAGAAGGGAATTGGCAGGAGCAGAAGGCGTGGGCGAGGGTTACGGGGTACAGTATGACCCCCATGTGCAGTAGGCAAGTATGAAACTGTCAAAGTAAAATAGGTTAATGTCAGTTCTGACTCTGTCATGTCCTTCTTGCCACTTTGAGCAAGTTCTCAGAGTGTTGATTTCGTGTGTGTGAGCGTGCATGTGCATGCGTGTGTGTATGTGTGTGTCTATGTGAATCAGAGGGCACTGTATATGCCATGGAGGCCCAAAGGTGACTTCAGAAATCACCCTGGATTGTTTCCACCCATCTTTGCTTTGCTCCGGAGTTTCCCAAGCTCCTTCCGGGCCAGAAGTTCAGGTCACTTGTCATTTCCACCTGGCATTTTTAAGTGGGACTTGGGATCCAAACTCGGGACCTTCTGCTTTGCAAGGCAGAGGCTTAACCCTTGAGCCATCTCTCCAGCCCAGATCATTTGTTTCTTGCGCTTAAGTTGTAGTTGAAAAAAAAAAAATCATAGCTCTTACCTCAAAGGGACAAGAGGTAGCTTATTCTGGAGCCAAACGTGGCCAGGGAACACAGATTCAGGTTGTCCCAAATTCCACATGGTCTGCTGCGATAACACTTTTTGGAGGTTTTATCACCAAAGGACAAAAGAAACCATAAATCAAAGCGCTTTTCAAATACACTGGTGGAAACATCAGGTAGGCGGTTACAGCAAAGTGGGGAGATCTTTGTTACAGCCTTAGATATGTGATCTGAGGGTGCTCTCAGCCCTTTGGTTGGTGGAAGCTATTGTCTGCTATAAAAGGTTTCACCTGATAGTCACGGGATGTCGGGTCAGATGCAGAAAAGAGGCAAGGAGTGACTGCTAAGGGGGTTAAAGATCAGCCAAGATAAATTATAATTAGGCCTTGAACTTGCAACATTCCAACCTCCCCAAAGCCAGGAAAATTTTAATCTGTCAATCAGCCTTGTAGGCATAGTTTGGTCCTTGCAGCTGCTTTTTAAGAACCTGAAGACTCAAAGGGCTAATTTGCACTGGAAGGTTTTAAAAAAGGCAGTGCACCAAAACTAATATGTAAATGGCTCTTAAATGGGTGAACATATCCTCAAATTTGCTCACAAGAAAAATGCGAACTAAAACCACACATGATTTGTTTGTTTTGTTTCACTTTTCAAAGACCTGTTGGGTAGAGTGGTATCTGTAGGAAATGGGCAATGGGTGAGGGTTAACTGTGGCAGACTATAGGGAGCAAGTTCACCACCTGGCAGAAGTGCAGGGTACAAAGCTGACGCTCAGTGCACAGCGCTGGTTGGGCCCCGGTTCCAGGCCTGGCACCGAGCACAACCAAGCGTGATGGAGCCTTAATCCCAGCATTTGGGAGGTGGAGGCAGGAGGATCAGAAGTTCAAGATCATCATTGGCTACACAGTGAGTGGCCTGGGCTATGGGAGAACCTGTCGAAGATCTCTCGCGCTCGCTCTCGCCTAGCTCGTCGCTCGCTCTCTCCATCCCTCCTCTCTCTCCACCCCGCCTCCCTCCCGCCCCGCTCCCTCCCTTCCGCTCACGCCATCCGAGCGGGTTGTCGTCCTTCCTGTTCCCCAGCCCCCTCTCCCCGCACCCGCACCCGTAAGCCGTTCCCTGCCTCCTCCCGGCCCGCCTCTCTTCTTCCTGCCGACTCCCTGACCTCAAACGGGGCGCAGGACTCCCTCTCCACCTCCCCCCTCCGCCTTCATCCCTCCCTCCCGCCCGCAAGCCCGCCCGCCCCTCCCCCCTCCCTCCCTTCTCCGGCCTCCCTTTCCGCCGCCGCTGCCCGTCCCGTCCCTCCCTCCGCCTCTGCTGCCTCCCGTCGGCTCACACTTCTTCCCTCCTCCCTTCGTCGGCTTCCCCCGCCTCCCCTACCCGCCACGCCCGGCCGCTGCCTTCCTCCCCCGCGCCGTGCCTTCCTTCTCGCCTGCCCCCCCCACGCCCCTCATCCCGCCCCCTCCACGCCCGCCATCACGGCCGGTCGACACGAAAGAGATAATTTTGACTACGAGAGACCAGATCGCACCAGATCCCTGGCAGCTGTTCTCGGATGGTTTCTGTCCTAGGTTTACAAAGCAGGGAATGTGCTTGTGAGTCACTCCAGGGACGACCCCTGAGGGAAGACCCCCTCCCCCAGCAGGTACAAGATAAAGTCAGAACACCCCAGGGACAACAGATTGGCCATTCATCTGCACTTTAATGTGGACCTTCTTAAATCATGAGGAAGAGAGTTGTTTTTTTCTTTTTAAAAAAATGTATTACTAATTTTGAGAGAAAGACAGAGACAGAGGCAGAAGAGCACGTGCACGCCATGGCGCACGGGTGGAGGTCAGTTCTGTCCTCCCACCATGTGGGCTTCTGGGCTTGAACTGAGGTCGCCAAGTTTTCCAGCAGGAGTCCTGCTAGCTGTCTTGTCACTCCAAGGAGGAGAGTTCTTTAAAAAAAAAAAAATCCTGGGGCTGGAGAGATGGCTCACTCTGCTGAGCTCAGATCCCGGGCCCCGTGTAGAAACCCTCAGTGGGAACAGCAGCAGCGGCCTGAAATTCTGGCCTTGGAAGGGAGAGCTGGGAAAACCCCAGGGTAATGCAAAAGGAAAAGGAGGTAGAGCAAGCCAAGACGATTTCTGATGTGTCACACTTGAATCTCCACAGGCACACACACTCCACACGCACACACACGCACCCACACGCACACATAGGATGTGTTAACCCAAGGGAGGAAGGAAAACCGCGGTCCAGATGCTTCCAACTGGCATCTCAGCAGTTGGCATCTTATCCCAGGCGCACGCGCACGCACACACACACACACACAAGAAATGAAAGATAAATATTAATAACAAACCTACCCAAAAGTATCTGCGGTGTTATCCATATGCACTAAGGTTCTTATATTTCTATTCCGCTCCTTTGTGTTTTCTGTATGGCGGGCACTCTTCACTGGCAACCTTGTCCTACTCAGAAAAACCCAGCAAGCCCGTTTCTGCGTGAGGAGCCACAGGAGGCCTGGACGTTCCTGGGAGCTCCAGTTGGGAGGAGCAGGAATCCAGCGTCAGGGTTGCAATCTGAGCAGCACACAGACGAGGGAACCCAGGAAACGCTTGGAGACCAAAGGAGGGCCAAGGGATGCGGGGCTCCCTGTCTTGGGCTCCGGGACCCCCGTGTTCTAGAAATCCCTCAGTCCCGAACACAAGCGTTAGAGGTGAGGCACCCTATCGAAGTTGGGGGAGGGGGCACTGGCGGTAAAAACACAGTGACCTTAAAAGGCAGCTGCCAGCAGTTGACTCTGGTCTGCCACAGGCGTGCCCGCTCAGAACCCTTAACGAAATCACTTGTCCAGCAGGCCTTGATCCTTCCGGTTGCCCAGACTGCCGGCTCGACTGCAGGGCCCTGTCTTCATTTGTCTGCAGTGTGGGCTCCTCAAAGCCTTTGTTGCTCTTGGGACAGTAAATAGAGCTGGAGATTAATTATCAATTAAAGGAGGTTAATTGGCACTGGGCTAGTCATCTATTTTATGTGTAACTCTCCTCCTGCTCCTCCTCTCCTCATTCTCCTCTTCCTCCTCCTTCTCCTCATTCTCCTTCTTCTCTTCTTTCTTCTCTTCCTTATTTTTTAATATTTGTTTGTTTGTTTATTTATTGTGTGTGTGTGTGTGTAGCAGAGGGCACTGTGTGTCCCTGTGAAGGACCAAGGATGACCTCGAGAATCACCCTAGATCGCTTCCACCTCCTTTTCGCTTCACTCTGGGATTTCCCACCAGGGCTGGAAGTGCAGGCCGCTGCCATTGCCACCTGGAATTTGTATGTGAGACCTGAGATTCAAACTCAGGACTTTCTGCATTCGAGGCAGAGTCTTAACCCTTGAGCCATCTCTCCAGCCCTTTTCTTTTTTCTTATGTTCCTCCTCCTCCTTGTCTTTCTCCTCTTCCTCTTCCTTGTCTTTCTCCTCCTTCCTTCTTCTCTTCTTTTTTCTCCTCCTCTTCCTCCTTCAGTTCTTCCTTCTCCTCCTCTTATTCTTTCTCCTCCTATTCTTCCTCTTCCTCCTTCTCCCTGGGATACCAACGCAAGCACCAGGGTCAGGAAACCCCACGCACTGAGCCACGCACACGTGACCACGGCCTAATGAAGAAGGTCGCCCTATCGAGGCGACCTCCATGGAAGCCAACCTTCCGGGTGGGCTTCCCAAGTGGATTTTTCCTTATTAAGTGACTTGCAAATGTTTCTCTTGGCACGAAGCTTGCTCTTCCCTCTCCATGGTGCCTGGGATCATGACCGCGGGCCAGAGCATGTGTGAGTAGCGGCATTTGGAAGACTTAGTGCCCTTGGGTGTGGAGTGGTCCCCTTCTGTTAACATCTTCTGGTGACCTGATTTTACTCCGCTTCATCTATTTCTTTATAGCGCCCCTCCTGTGAGTCGGTCTGACCTTGCGGGATAGTGGTCCTTGCCAGGTGGGGTTGGGCAGGCCGTGGATAGAGTTCATAAGGATGCGCAGCTGAATTCCCCCGCTTGGGCTGACTTCATCACTAATGAATATTTATGCAGAACCGAGAGGGAGCCATTTGCTAATCGAGATCAGACCAGACAGGTGAGCGCTCACATCGAGACAATTACATCATGGGGTGGAGGAATGTGTGTGCATATTAAAGCATCACATCACAAACAGGACAGAAGGGCATGGGCCGGTCTCCTCCACATCTCTGATGACTGCAAGAGGACTTCTAAAAAGCCACAGGTCGTTTGGGCGCTCCCGGTTCAAGCAATCCACTGGAAACGGTGACCCTGTCAGAAAGAGCCCGACTGGGCATTCTACATGAGGGGGGTGATTGTAACTTGGGAGCTGTTTGGACACACAGCCACTGTCTGACTACCCTCAGGTGGTCTCACTGGGGCTGTGCACGGGGCTGGTGGGTGGACGGGGGAACATGGATTCTGCATTTGCTGAGTGTTTTATACCACTTGGCACATTCGTGAACTTGCTCACAGCTCCTGACTCAACTTATTCCCCTCCTCGCCCTCCCCCCACACAGAGAAAGAGACAGAGGGAAAGGGCCTAGGGACCTGGCTCGGTGGTTACAGTTCAGATACCCAGATACCACGTAAAATGCTTGGTAGATGTTTTGGCCCAACTGTAAGTCCAGGCTGGGAAAGTGGAACCTGGGAATCTTCAGGGCAAGTTGGCTGGCCAGAGTAGTCCTATTGATGTGCTCTGGGTTTGATTAGAGACCCTGTCTCAAAAAAATAAGAGGGATGGAGGATGATTTCTAATATCCACCTTGGGATTTCACATGCCCACACATGTATGTAGCTACCTTTCTACATACACATGTGAACACACATGCACAATCCCACCCACACATGCATGTACACACATGCACACACACACACCACACACACACACACACACACACACAGAAAAAATAAGGAACAGGAGAAGCAACTGAGACATTTGAAGGAGTCTAAACTTGCTTGACGGAATGGAGGGCAAAGCTGAACTCATCTCTGACTTGAGGTCTAACTCTACTATTGATTTTTGCATCATGTTACCTTGAAATAGCTCACTCCATAGCCCAGGCTGGCCTGGATCCCACCCCGTGGCCCAGGCTGGCCTGGATCTCACCCTGTAGCCCAGCCTCCCAAGTGCCGAGATGAGTATAGGAATGAGCCACCACACGGAGGGATGTGGGGGGAGTATCTGCTGCTTCCTTCTCTCTGTCCTCCCTCCTCCTGGTGAAGGTCATTTCTTTCCTTTCTGATACCATCGCTTTCTGATACCTCCCTCGCTTCCTTCCAGGCAAAGCTTGGTCTTTTCCTTTTCACTGTAGTGTAGATATTGGGGTCAGGCACTTTTAGGGTGGACACTGTTATGCATCTCAGGGCATGTAACGGCAGCTCTGGTCTCTCCCCACCAGATACTCATAGGATCCTCTGCATCCTCTACCTAAGCTGTGGCAATGAAAAATGCCTCCTTTATATTTTATTTATCTATGAGAGAGAGAGTACCATGTACATGTGTGGAGGTCAGAGGACAACTTTCAGAAGTCAATTCACTCCTGCCACCTTGAGGGCTTCTGGGAATCGAACTCAGGTCTCCAGGATTGTGAGCAGGCAGCTTATCCACGGAGCCATCTCACTGACTTGAAAAATGCCTCTCAATGGGGCCCCATGTCCCCTGCCTAGGAGACTAAGCCCATTTAAGAACTTCTGTCTCAGACCTCTAAGTCACTCTGAAAGTTCAGTCTGGATTCACAAACTTCTCCATGAATAGTGCGACTATGTAATTTCCTATCCATCTGTCCTGGGAAAACAGCACATATGGTCACCCTCCCAAGCCCCTTCCTGCAAGGCAGGAATGTGTTGTCTGTCTGAAGTCTGACAAAAGTGCATCCTAAAGTCATGTTCAACTTACAAGAAATGAGTCATAAGGAAAGAAGAAGGAAATAGATGAAAAAACTACAAGACACCCATGTTCGTGGCACAATTACCAAAAGGCAGAAGCAGCCCACTTATATACTCATTGATGCGTAAATGGATTAACAAAGCGGGGTATGTCCATAGAATGGCATATTACTCAGCTTCGAAAGGAAGGGCTTTCCTGAGATGTCACCTGAGAATGATCCAGTCACTAGAGGACACGCACGCAAGTTACCTGGGAATCAGTCTGTGGATCTGGCTATGGCTACAGAAACCAAAAGCAGAATGGCGGTTGCAGAGGCTAGAGAAGAGGTGTGGGGTGTCCAAGTGGAATCGGTGTAGGGTTTCAGTTTTAAAGATAAATCGAGTGCTGCGGGCAGATGCCGGTGACGCTCCCACAAGGCTCACCACACTTCGCATCCCTGCGCTATACAGCGGCGACGGTTGACACGGAGACCTTGGGCATTGCCTTTTGCCGCAGAGAAAGCTGGAGGTTATTTTTAAAAATGAGGAAGCAGGGCGGAGCTGAGCAGAGTGCAGCAGCTGCCTGCTTTCTGGATTCCTGTCTTGTCATATGTTGCTGCTCAGCCCAGGGAGAGTCTGTGGGTCTCATACGCTTGCCCCAGGCTTGAGGTTAACAGCCTTCTCTGGCTCCCCAAACAGTAGCGATCCCCCTTTGCCTCTCCCCCACTCCGTATGCTAACCCAAGCAGCTGGCAGAAATAGCCACATCCTCCCAGCACACCTGGGTAGGGTTCTTGCGGTCCCTTGTTTGCAACGACTTTGGCGGGACGCTGTCTTTGAACCCCCTACTGATGTAGAGGGAGACTTTGTCGTCTATCACAGTGGCCTCCCAGCCCAAACCACCGACCTCTGCCAGTGTGAAAACCAAAACCAGTGTGTGAGTTACTGGAGGGAGGCCGGGCTGGGCCGCTGCGACAGCTGGACACAAAGCACAACTGACCAGGCTGCCGTTCTATAGCCAGGCCCGGCCTTGTCAGGACTCTGGGCAGCATTGCTGTAAACAGGCCACCTGTGTGGGGCAGAGGTGGGTGCCACATGATAGAAGAGAAGATCAGGGCAGTGTGTGCTTCCAGCACTGCCCAAAGTGAGCCGACCCCTACGCACGACTAGGACATGCGTGGAGAGCCACGGGGCACAGTGTCCCAGGACACGAGGTGCATGCACAGAGCCCAGGCTTAATGAGCAGAGTGCAAGGGCAGAGAGTGGCCCAGATGGCCCACTTTCCTTGTGCACCCTGCCCAGGAGTGGGGGCAGAATGAGCAGACAAGATGGCCAGTGATTCTGAATGGGAGAAACACTCATGTGTGTGAGTGAAAGTGTGTGTACTCGCTGCTGTCTCAAATATTTTGTGTACGTGTATGTGCATGTAGGTGTATAGTGTATGCGTTCACATATATGTGCACCCATGTGAGTTGATGTGTGTATTTCATGTGTGTGTGCATGTATGTATGGGTATATTACATTATGTGCATACGTGTATGCATGTGAGTGCATGCATATATATGTGAGTGTGCACTGTGTGCATCATGTGTGCATGACATTGTGCACATATGCACACTCACGTGCATGCATATGTGTATGTATATATGCATATGTATGTGTGTGCGCATGCATTGTGTTCATGCAATGTGTGTGCATGCATGTGCATATACATGTAGCACATTGTATATGTGTGTGCATGCATGTGTGCATATTCATGTATGCAATACATTGTATACACATATGGATGTGGATGTTCACATATATATGTATATGTGTGTGCCTATGCATGTATGTGGAGTGTGTGTGTGTTCATGTGTGCATGCAATCAGGTGAGGTCTCAGGGGGGGAAGCAGCATGGGCCGCTCCCTGGGGAGCCCTGGAAGTCTGTGCTGAAGGTCAAAGCTAGAACAGCAGCTTTGTGCTAAGCAGCATCAGGCTATTTCAGCTCCCACGGTGCTTCCTTAGGAAAACATTCTGCAGGAGCACAATGCACTTTTGGATGCACAACAAAACCTGCTGCTCTCCCGGGCAGTAAAGTCTGGAAGGAACACGCATTTGCAGATACTCATTAATTCAACAGAATGGCCAAAGGACGGTGAGGTGCTATGTCCGTCAGCCGTGCTGACTCCAAGAGATGAAGGCACCCTATTGCCAGGTGCCATGTGATCCCACTCCTATGATCCCAGCCCTGGTGTGTGTGTGGGGGGGGGGAGAAACGGGAGGATGGTGAATTCCAGGCTAGCCTGGGCTACAGAGTGAGACCCTGTCTCAAATATAAAACAACTAATGTGACACGTGTTCAGCTAAAAAGTCCTTATGTTTTCAATGTCGACACAGCCCCCTCTGTTTAGGAACACGGATCACCAAGGGCCTATCAGTGTGAGTCGGGAGGGTTGTTTGATGTTTCTTCTGCTATCGGCATTTCTCAGAGCAAAGGCAAACATGCGGGGCCACGGGAGTTGCACAAATATTTGTTCTGTGGTTAATATTAATGTATGTGTGTGTTTATTTGAATCTTCAAGTTTGTTCTGATTTGGTACCAACGGGCCAGCCACAGGGTAGCAGCAGCGCTGATAAGGAAGAGAAGCGAGCTGGTTTCTTTGTAAATATCTCATAGCCCCTCACTGGTCCCTGGCAAGTTTCATTTCTGGCTTCCATCCCGATTGCCAATATTAAGTAAGCCCTCCCCCATGATAAGGGAGCTCTTGAGCACCGGGCGCAGCAATGGAAGCACTCTGAGTGAATCGTCACATTCCTGACCTCATTTAAGCCATAGACACCTTTATTCTCCCGCCCACATCAGTGATAGCACTTGAGTAGCATACACAAGGCCCCAAGTCCCAGACTCAGCCCTGAGAAAGAGAGAGAGAGACAGATAGATAGACAGACACAGACAGACAGACTCAAACATAATTATACAGATAATAAAGCCCCCTTTCCTGTTGTGAAGATAGAAACTGGAAAATGGGAGCTGTGGATGTGACTCAGTTGATGGCATGTTCACCTGGCATACGAAGCCCTGGATTCTGTCTCTAGCACCAAGTAAGACTGGGTGTGGCGGGTGCACCTGCAACCGGAGGAGCAGGAGTCTTAGGTGGTAGTTGGCTACATATCAGAGATGAGGCCAGCCTGGGCTACATGAGAGCCCATGAGAACCTGAGAGAGAGAGGAAGGGAGGAAAGGAGGGAGAGAGGGAGGGAGGAAAGAAGGAAGGAAGGAAGGGAAGAAGGGAGGGAGGGAGGGAGGAAAGAAGGAAGGAAGAAAGGGAAGAAGGGAGGGAGGGAGGAAGGGAGGAAAGAAGGAAGGAGGAAGGAAGGAAGGAAGGAAGGAAGGAAGGAAGGAAGGAAGGAAGGAAGGAAGAAAGGAAATTTAAGGTTAGTTTAATCTACATACCCAACTTGTAGTAAGCTCATCCAGAGCAGATTTTAAAATATGTCCCCCCAAAAGGCAGAGAGACAGACGCTATTAGATTTTTTTTTTATTAAGGCAGAGTTTATTAGAGGAGAGAAAGAATGGAACTCACAGATGAGGGGCAAGAGAGCCCTGGAGAGCTCATGGAGTCCAGGCATGCAACTCATGGGGGGCATGGTTCTCCAGATGTGGAATACCATGAGGGTAAAGGGAGCCCCCCTATTAGATTTTAATGCCCTGGTAGCCCTTACAAGCTGAGTGACCTTAGACAAATTGCTTAACCTCTCTGATATTCCTTGTCTTCATTTACAAACCAAAGAAAGGACATCACATTTACACCAGTTACTGACAAGTTGAATGGGGAGGGGGGTTCCCAAAGTACTTATCTTGCTGGAGAGAATCATAAAATGGTCATTTCCTTCTCTTCTCCATTCACTGGATATTAAATTGGTCCAGAAATGTCCAAGGTTACATTAACGACTTCAGACTGAGAACAACATTAAATAGCCTGTAAAGGGACTATTAATCTCATTGAAAACACTGGTGATATAAATATGGCTGGGCAGGGGCTGAGGAGTTGGCTCAATTAGTAAAGTGCTTGAGGTGCAAGCCTGAGACCTGAATTTGATCCCCAGCACCCACATAAAAATGCTGGGTGCTACAGCCACACTGGCAATTCCAGCACTGGGGAGGTGGAGACAGTGGCTTGCCGACCAGTCAGCAGAGTTGATGAGTTCCAGGTTCCAAAAAATCAGATGAAGGGCTGGAGAGATGGCTCAGGGGTTAAGACTCTGTCTTGCAAGCAGAAGGTCCTGAGTTTGGATCCCAGATCCCACATTAAAACACACACACACACACACACACACACACACACACACACACAGGCAAAGGTGCTCTCTAGTCACACACAGCCTGTGTGTCTCTCTGACCTGAACCACATGCTCCTGATCAAATGTGTGGAGAGGCATCCTGCCTGTGGCTGGTGTCAGACACGTGACAGCCTGTGTATGCCTAAGTTCTCAAGTCAAGCAGTCCACTTCTTTCTAGAACAGGTTCCTTATTGCTGTTGACCACATTAAGCCACTAAGAGGAAAACATAACAAACGCTCAAGTCATATATACATTTGGATGTCGCCGTGCTCTTAGGAGATCACCCACAGACGTTTCCCGGCCACGCCCATCACTCAGCTTAGACAACAGCTTGCTGGTAGTGACGCTCAGCGGTGGAGCATTTGCCTGGCATGCAGCTCAGTCCTGAGCTCCCCCCTTCAGCACCTCAGTTGGTGCCCTGGAGACACACACTGTCAAATACTGCTTTCAGACCAGCAGGATCCCACTGGGCGGCGACAGTATTAAAATACAGAAACAGGAGCTGGGAAAACGGCTCAGGGGTTACGTGTCCACCGACCAAGCATGAAGGTCTGAGTTCAATCCTCTGCATCCACATAAAAAGCTGGCTGTGGTGGCACATGATTGTCGTCCCTTCCCTGGGGATGCGGAGGAGACAGGAGGTACCATGGGGCTCATTGGCCAGCTGGGCCAGGCTAACTGGGGAGCCCTGGGTGCTAGCGAGAGACCCTGTCTCAAAAAACAAGGTGAACAGGTCCTGAGGGAAAATAGCTAAGGCGGACCTCTGTTTTTGACATGTTCTCTCTCTCTCTCTCTCTCTCTCTCTCTCACACACACACACACACACACACACACACGCTTGTTCAGCCTTCTGATCTGCCCTTGGACGTGGCAAGGACCCCGCTGCTCAGTCTTCTCAGCTCTCCCGCATGTTCACGCTTCAGCCTCTACTTACAAGAGACAATTTCTTCCTGCTCTGGAGGGCGCGTCAGACTGTTCCAGGGCAGAGGAAAATGGCAGAGCAGAGCATGAAGAGCAGGCCTATGACCCAGCGCCCTGCGCAAACCAAGACTGGTTTGGGAGCTTGCATCATGGGGTGGGGGATACTCCTCTTCCCTGCTTCGAATCCCTTACATGCACAAGTGTCTGTTCTTTTCTGAAAAAAAGCCACCAGAACTGCAAGAGGAAATAGACGTGTAATTCATCACTTGGTTGAGGTTCAGCGAGGTCCTGATGAACATGTCAGAAGCCCCCAGGGCCAGCAGGAGAAGTCAGCTCCATAATTAACAGCGCGGGGATTACTTGCTAGTAATGTCCACTGCTGAGCGTGAACTCGCGTGTGGCTACTGCGTGGAAACGCAGCCAAAGACCCATGTTATTCCTCCCCACGAGGTCAGGGAGGGCTCTTGAAACCCCCAGACCACTCTGACAGTTGCTACTGCTCTTGGTTACCCACCAGAACTAGATGATAAGACCCTGTGGGCTAAAGACGCTACATGCGTCAGTCATAGAACATGAAGGACTTAATTGCTGGAATCTCACTTAAAGCGTCCTCTTGGTTAGATTTGCAAAGGTTCCAAGCAGGTGCTGGGAGAGACATCGTCAGCAGTCTCCCTAGGCTGTGAACCCCGCATGAAATAGTTCAGATTGTCCAAGCAAGATGTGTCCACTAGCACATCTGTGGCAAGTATGTTATGGGAGCAACCAAGGGCTTTCTGATTGGATTTGAGGCCATTCTGCACATGGGAAGTATTCATAGCTGATACTGTAAGGCTAGTTAAATTAGGTGACTAGGGAGGTCGCAGACCCTAGAGGGGAAACTACTGCTGGTACTTTGCTATGTGGACATGATGTACCCACTGGATTGTTTTCTAATTGTGTTTTTTGCCCATGGATGAGAGCTGCGGCTAGCTTTGGTCAAAGAAGCTTCTCTCTGCCGTGGGCAGAGGGAACTGTTGAGACTCCTAACTGGTCAAAGTGACAGGAACAGGGGACCCTTGTTTGTCTAGCCAAACATGCCCCTCCAAGGCTTCAGAGGGGGGTTCGCAGATGAGGCGGCAGGAAGCATGGACGCGCAAGAGAACAGGTGCACACATGTAAACACGTGCACACACAAAAGCAATAAGGAAAAACTAGGGGTGATATTCACCTGTTAAATCAGGAGCCAGGAGGCCAAGGCAAGAAGACAAAGCGTTCAGGCCAGCCAGCCTGGGCTACACAGTGACATCTGCCTCAAAGCAAAGCAAAACAAAACAAAAAACCCAACTGCTTTTGTGGCTCAGTATCTCAAGGCAGGGTGGGAGGGCGACTCACAGTTCCCCCCTAAGTTTCTCCAGAATTAAAACAGAAACTAGAAATGGGAAGAATCCAAGCCACAGCCACTAAAATGGCTATTTTGAAAAGCAAAAGGCTGGCAAGTGCTGGCCAGGATGTGGCACCTGCAGCCAGAAGCCATCGCGCACACCTGGCGTAAGGCAGCCCAGCCGCGTTGGCAAATCCCAGACGTCCAGAAGGTGAAACGAAGCTAGCAAGAGACCCAGCCATGCTGCTCTCAAGACAACCAGAAAGCCAGCCACACAAAACACCAGCGCACACGGCGGGGTGGGATTCAGAAGAGACGCCAAAGAGAAACAGCCAGATTTTCATCAATGGATAATCATGGTGATTATAAGCATTTAGCAACTAATAATGCGAAAATGATTGTCGCTGCAAGCAGGAATGCAGAACAACTGATTTCTCACGGTGACAGGAAAGACGTTGGTGACAGAAGGTCACGTGGCGGGCTGCTTGAACACAGTTAGAAGAAACTCCTGGAACAGGCAGCCCCTTGGAGACAGAAGTAGATGGGTGGTTGGGGAGAGAATTAAATCAAATAGTTATCTGGTATGAAGTTAATTTTTTGGGGGGGGGTTAATGAGAATGTTCCAGAATTAGTGGTAATTGTGCATGATGTAGTGCACATAAAAAAAAGCTGTACACACTTTAAAAAGCTGAATTTTATACTGTGTGTGTGTGTGTGTGTGTGTGTGTGTGTGTGTGTGTGTGTGTTTGTGTGTAGTGAAGGATCAAACCAGGTCTTGCATATACTAAGCAGGACTCTGCCCCAGAGCTATATCTCCAGCCCTTGATTTTTCCTTCTATGTAGGTTGGCCCTGAGCTCATGAACTTCTGCCTTCGGCCTTCTGAGTATGGGAGCACCATAACTGGCTGAACTACATTTAAATATTAAATATTTCAAAGTAAAACCGGAAGTAATCAAGGCCTCATGGAAGAAGCATTTTTTTTTCTTTAGAATGTATCTGTTCTGAGTCTTATTCTATCTCTAACCTTTTTTTTTAAAGAGAGAGGGGGGGTTCTCATGTAGCCCAGGCTGGCCTCAAACTCACTCTGTAGCCACAGATAACCTTGAACTTCAGGTCTTCCTGTCTCCATCTCCTGAGTGGGCTGGGATCACAGGCGTGTGCAACCACACGTGGTCCCCACCCACCCCCCGAAAACTTTTTTCTGGAAAAAGTTCCAAACCTACAGTAATGATGAAAGGCCGAATCTCCAGGTGCTCTCCACCCACATTCAACAATTATTAACATGTGGCTAGTTTGCTTGATGCCCTTTCTTTCTTCCCATACATGAACACATGTGCACACACACACATCACACACATGTATACACACCCACATATATATACATATGCATACACATATCACACAACTCACACACATGCCTAGATTGTTAATTGGATCTTGGGTGTTTGCCCTGCCTACACTGTAAGTTGATTTCTGAGGTTAATCACATCTTATAATGTTTAAATACCATAACAAACATAGCAATAAACCAGGGAATGAACCCTGAGAGGTACAAAGCAGGGATGGAGCCCATCCCTTGACTGGCATGTCATCCACAGGGGCTTCAGTTACCTGGAAGATTTACTTCTTTGAGGACCTGGGATGGGGGTGGGCAGGAGGTCTGTAGCTCTGTGAGCCATCAGTAGTTGGCATCCCTGGTTTGCACATAGGCCAGGCACTACGGAAGCAGTAAACGAGCTTACTCTACTCTAGACAGTGGGGAAGGGTAGAATCTTCTGATTTCAGTAAGTTCATTAGCACCATGAAATTTATGTTCTAAGCTTATCAACAAGCACACAGGTGAAAGATGGAGCTCATCGACCCGTAGCCACGGCCCGGAAGGCCGGGTGGCTACAGTTGATTAGTGCTGTCTGAGGTGGTACTCTGGGGGCTGTCTTTGGAGACAACTCGCTTTCCACACCTGATACAGCATGTATACAGCCGGAGACCTGTCCAGTCAAAAATCAATGTTGATGAAGACATCCAGCTTCTTCCTAGGCATTTCTTAGCGTGTTTGGCTTTTGCTTCCTCCCAGAGCCGTCTCACAGCATAACCGTGAGACCCTCTAACAGCATGTCTGACTCGCTAATCCCCCATCCTCTTTTGTCTATTACCCAGATGAGAGAAACTGAAGAACATTAGCTGACAGCAACTAGTGCAGACATAACCAAATGTTAAAACACATATACATGCACACGCGCATGTACGCCTGCCCCTTTATGAATGTCCATCCGGAAAACCAGCTTGCAAGGAACCTCATGTCATGAAGAATGCTCCTTCCCACTCCCCTTCCACCCTATAGCAGTTACTCTGCATGGATGCTGACAAAATCATTGTGAACAATTTAAGGGAACAAGAGGGCTAATTTTCTCTTGCGATTCCTGATCACAGTTGCTTGTCCAGCATGGCGGGAGAGCTCAGCCCAACACCAAGGGCTGAGGGAACTGGCCCCGTCATATCCATATAACAGCTGAGACAGGAACAATCTTTCCTGCCCGGGGACTAGTTCCGCCCACCGTGGGCTGGGTTCCCCAACCACTAGACAATCTTCTGCAGGTTTGTTCCGGGCTTAACTCAGCTACTAATTCTTGGAAACTGACCTGAAATGCTAAAAAGTGTTAGTAAGTTAAGGTTTCCGAATAGGACGGATCCCCTGGATCCCACCAGCCCTGAACGCAGCGTGCATCTCTGTAAGAGTCAGGGAGAGGTTTGGCTCCCGCGCGGAAGAGAAAAGACCACACAGAGACCCAGGCAAAGACCCAGGCAGAGATTGGGGTGATGCCGCCACAAGACAAGGAACCGCAGCATCATCACCCGTAGCTGGGAACAGGGGCCATATGGGACTCCTTGCCAAGATCTCCAGGGAGATTTTTCTCCCAGAGCCAATGGGAAGAAAGTGAGGCTTGACTACAGACAGCCCAGAGATGGTGACTTTTGACCTTCTGGCCTTTTGACCTCCTGGAAGACTTGACTTGGCTTTATTTTTGTAAGTAAGTTTTGGGTGTGTGTATGTGGGGATATGAATGAATGTGTGTGTGTGTGTGTGTGTGTGTGCGTGTATGGGGGCATATATGTACAGGTATAACCATGCACATGCATGTGGAGGCTTGCAATGTCTTCTTCCACCAATTTTCACTTGTATTACAGGTCCACACCCAGGGACCCTGACACACTGTCTCTGTACCCTCCTGCCCTCTACCTCCCTGCCAGGTCTCTCTGCTTCCCTTGCACCCCTTGTTTCTGCTCTTAACTAGCCCCTCTCTTGGTACCCTGTGATGGGCTAAAAGGGGGAGGTATGCCACACTGCAGATGTGTCCTAAATCCCAGACCTCAAGGACAAGCCTGAGGTCACCAGGTGCTATGGCTTGACCTTGCCTCCCAGAGTTCCCATGGGAGGAACTCCACCCCCACAAGTGCATCTTGATGATGTTTGAACTCGGGGTCTTTAGAGGTCATAAGGGTGGGGCTCCTTCGGGTGATGTCAGAGGCTTCCTAAGAGGAAGAGAGCTTCAGGCTGGCACACTGACCCTGACTCTTGGCCTGGGATACTTCCCACCACGGAAGACTCAAGACTGCGAGGTTCTGACCTTGAACCCCCACGCCCCACCTTTCGGAGTATGCTTCTCCTCTTTATAAGTGGCTCAGCCTGTGGAATTCAACTCTAGCAGTAGAAAGCCAAGATGCTTGAAGAAGTCATGTCAAGTTCCCAGAGTTGTTCACATGACCACAAGGTACACAGAAGGCACATCTACAGGACCAGAATTGGATGCCACCGGGGGTCCATGGAGAGGACAGCCAGGAAGACAGTTCTGGATGCAGTGACTCCTGTGGGCTACGCAAATGTCCTGCGACTGCATAGACCAAGTGGCACCACCCTGGGAAAGTACTGGATGCCATTGAGTAGGGCCGAGAGAGCAGGGTTGGTGAAGGACTTGCTCATCTTTAGCACGAAGCCCTGTGTTCTAAACCAGAACCCATGCAACTTTGTCCTGAGTTGCGTGTGTGTGTGTGTGTGTGTGTGTGTGTGTGTGTGTCTGTGTAGGACCACGGACAAATTCGGGAACGACCATGGACCATCTCCACCTCCTCCTTGTTAACTCTGCCCCGGGATTCACAGGCTCTGCCCTACCAGGACCAGAAACACAGGCCGTCCCCGCTTCCGCCCGGCGTCTATAAGTGGGGTCTAGGATCCGAACTCAGGACCTTCTGCCTGCAAGGCAGAGGCTTAACCCCTGAGTCACCTCTCTAGCCCCTCCACTTTATTCTTTTAAAGATGGGAGTCTCTAGTCAAACCCTGACTCCTCCCACAGGGCTCGTCTGGCTAGCCAGCTTGCTCTGGGGATTTCCAGTCTCCATCCTCTGAGGCTAGAATTCCAGGTGAGTGCGCCACATCCACCTGGCATGTATGTGGGATCTGGGGATCTGAACTCTGGTTCTTTTGCTTCTGAGGCAAGCGCTTTAACTGCTGAGCCGCTGCTGAGCCCGTCTTGTTCTGTTGAGGGTCTCTCACTGGAGATCCAGACCTCACGGATGAGTGAGTCCCAAGGGGGACCTGCCAATCTCTGCCTTCCAAGGCTGGGATTACATACCTTATTTATTGATTTTTTTTTTTTGTACAAGACAAATAGTTCCCTAGTTCAGGAAATAATCTGCCCCACACTTGGAAGGGTTTGTCTCACAAAACAAGCTCCAGACCCCAAAGCAGGGTATCTAAGTGGAGGCCCAATTTCCTACTCCTGAAAAACAGGTTGGAGAGAGGGAAGGGGCTCGAGGTGGGCCTCTAAAGGAGGCCATCGTCTCATCTCCTGCCACCCCTCCTCCCGCCCCCTGTCCCCCGCCTCCTTCCAACGGGTCCCTGGGTCTGAACCAGGGAAGCACCTCTCAGGAGCCCATTTTGTTCCGGAAACTCTGGGAGCAGCTGGAACCCATCCACAGTCCTCCCTTCTGCAGGCTGATTTTAAATTCCTTCCAGACATCCACCCTTCGGAGTCTTTCTCCTGAAACCACAATGTTTTGCAGCTCCAGGGAACTGGGTGGAGCCCAGCCAGACAGAGCTAGAAACTCCCTTAGGATGGGAGGGTGTGCTGAGCTCATGGGGGGACATGTTGGAGCACTGGTTTGTCTCCCCCACATGCCTGATTTCTATCATAAACGGAGAGAGAACTTTCCCTCCAGGTGAGAGGCCACCCACGGGTCCCAGGCATGTAGAGACAGAGGCCGGGGAAAGCCAAGTCAGACAGGGTTCTGGAACTTTCTGAGTTCCAATCCCAGGTGACTGTTGTGGCTTCTGCCACACAGCGGGACAGACTCTTTACAGAAATACAAAAAGAAAAAGAAACTCAAGATAGCAGAAGAGGCGACTCACTTCTGAAGTCTTCAGGAATAACCAAGAGGTTGGACTTTGAGCTCCGTCCCAAGTAATTTTACAAGAAAACGAATCAAAAATAATATCTGAGGCAAAGGAAGAGCGAAAGAGCTAGGGTGTTATTGAGAGTTGAGCTGTGTGCGTCCCCCCCACATCCACCACCAGAGGTACTGTTGTCTGAGATTCTGCACTTATCTGGTAAGAGGATGCAGTTAATGATTGATTAGTTATTAACAATTAGTTGTTAGCAATAGTTATTAACAATAAATTATGACAACCTCATCCTGGAGATTTCGCACCCTTGATCCCATAGGACAGTACCTCACAAGATGGGGGTAGTGGTGGTGAGGGAGAAGACAAAGAGACCTGGGGAGACCCAGGAAACTTCCAGGAAGCAGTGCCAGCTTGGTTGGAACCCACTAGAATTGTGGGTAGAAGCAGAAGCGACAGAGCCCTGCCGACGCTCCACCCTTGGGCTTCTGACCCCCAGAGCGGTGACCACTTGCTACCTGGACATTGCTAGAGGCTGTTCCGTCTGTGGTCCATCTGTCATGTGGACCCAGAGACTCAAGCAGAAAGGGTCGGCAATATGGCTCAGTGGGGAAGAGGTGCTTGCCACCAAGACCTAAGTTTGATCCCAAAGGGTAGAAGGAGAAAACTGACTTCTGCAAATTATCTTCTGATCTCCACACAGATGCCAAACACACACACACACGCACACACAAATAAATAAATAAATAAATAAATAAATAAATAAATAAATAAATGTATCTATGTATGTAAAAATAAATGTAGGCCAAGGTGAATTAAACAATACAACATTCCTCCATTGGATTGGAGTCCCCCTTGCATGCCACGCAAGCGCTCTACTAAGCCAATGCCAAAGCCTCCCTTGCCCTCCATTCAGAACAGGAGACTGGAGGAAAGAGGTCAGTGTGCTGCTCAGAAACGATGTTAGCATGCATGTGGCACTCAACAGTCTACACCACAAGAACGAATCTGCAGTGAAGCATCTGCACACAGACACAGACACAGACACAGACACAGACACAGACACACACAGACACACACACACACACACACACACACACACACACACACACACTGCTGATGATTCTGAATTAGTCTGTAATCTAGACATTGTCCAGCTCAACTCTCCGGGTTTGCAAATCCTTCCCCCACTGCAAAATGAGAGAAAGAGAGAGAGAGAGAGAGAGAGAGAGAGAGAGAGAGAGAGGCAGAAGAACCCTCTCCAGGTACAGAGAGAAGCGATGGTCATAAAGATGGCTCAGCAGTTAAGGTGTTTGCACACAAACCTGGTGACCTGAGTTCAATTCCCCAGATTCCATGTGGTGGAAAAAGAACCAACTTCCTGAAACTTGGCCTTTGACTCTGTAACCATATTATGACTGTCATTAGCTCTCTCTCTCTTTCTCTCTCTCAAATAAGTAAAATATTTTTTAAACATTAGACAAAGCAATAGACACACTGCTTCTGAAATACACATAGGGCTGCAAATGGCTAGATTAGACAAAGCCACTCTAAAGATAGAGAATTTACCTGGCAGTGCAGCATTGGTTAAAAGGATAGATGGGAGGAAAAATTTGGTTACAAAGACAGAACAGGTCATCAAGCTTAGCAGCAAACGCTTTGCCCACTGAATTAGCTTCCCTCTTGCAGAAATACAGGTGTGTACCAACACTCCTAATTCAGATCAAATAGTCCTATAGAAATTCAAGTAGGAAGTAAGCTGGAGAGATGGCTCAGGAGTTAAGACTCTGCCTCACAAGCAGAAGGTTCTGAGTTCAGATCCTGGATCCCATATTAAAACAAAACAAAAAACAAAACAAACAAACAAACAAAAACTTCAGGCAGAAATGACCGACCTGTACTTCTGGTCCTGGAAGGTGGAGCCTGGGAAACTCCAGAGCAAAGCAAAGAGGAGGTAGTACAATTAGTCCAGGGTGATTCCAGAAGGAAGGAAGGAAGGAAGGAAGGAAGGAAAGAAGGAAGGAAGGAAGGAAGGAAGGAAGGAAGGAAGGAAGGAAGGAAGGAAGGAAGGAAGGAAGGAAGGAAGGAACTTAAAACGTCCCTTGCCTCCCATTAGGCATGTCAGTAAGGAAAGGAGAGGAGGAAAGGAAATGAGTAAGGAAGGAAGGAAGGAAGGAAGGAAGAAGAGGAAGGAAGAAAGGAAGAAAGAAAGAAGGAAGGAGCGGGTTTTGGAATCTAAACTCAAGGCCATATGCTTGTATAGCATGAGTTCTGCCAAAGAGCCTAGGATGATGCTACTTGTAAAAGTCAGGTTCCTGACACAGAGGGGAGCTGGAGAGCTACAGATAATACAGTAAGGGGGGCTGAGAAGACGGTGTTGGAGCAAGTTCTGCCGACATGCTGAACTGAGAACTGTAACCACGAATCCTGAGAAAGAATAAACTCCTCTTGTTCTCCTAAGCTCTCAGGTCGTGAATGTATCAGCGACATGCAGGCAGACTGCAGGTCTGCGCATGGGAAGCAGGCAGAGGGTGGGGGACAGCCACAGAGGGTGTCGCCTGTGGGATGAGACAGAGAGGCTGCCTGAATGGTCAAATGAAGACTCAGTCCCTTCCTGCCTCTGGGAGAGGCGGCACTTTCCAGGCAGGCAAACGGCAGGGGTTAGGTGGGGGTGGCACAGGGCTGCTGGGATAGACCACCCCCTCAGAGGTTCTTGGCCCGTCAGCACCCCTCTGCAGGTGAGCCCTGCTGCGCCTCAGACTCATTCTTTACCCAGGTGTGTGTATGTGTGTGTGGACACGTGTTGCAGGGAGCTTACAAGCAAATGGACGAGTTCAGATCCCCGATCCCACGCAAAAATGCTGCGCAGATTTGGCTGTCGCCTGCAATTGCAGCCTTGGAAGACAGAGCTTGGGAAACCTCGGAGCAAAGCAAAAGGAGGGGGGAAGCAACCAGGATGATTCCTGAAGTCACCCTTGGAACCCCCCAAAAGGCACACATAGTGCCCTCTGATACACACACACACACACACACACACACACACACACACACACACACACACACACACACACAGTGGAGGGAAAGAGAATCGAAGATAAAGAGGAACGGAGGGTTTCTGGACCCACAAGGGCAGCTGCTTGGGAACTTGAGCTCCTGGTGGCAATGACTCCCTGACTTCGGTGGGGAAACCCTGTTCTTTCCTTCGAGGCTCCACAACCCCCACGTCCTGGGCTCTGCGCCAGGCTCCTTCCAAGGGAACCCAGGGGTGCGTCTCAACACCACTGCCCCACTGTGGGGCGCTCTCCCACCCCAGAAGGGGCGTGAGGTCAGGCTGCTGTGGGGATGGAGCAAGGCCCCCCCTGCGTTCTGATTCATGATGGGTGGGTCCCCAGAGCAGTTGCTGAAACAGTTACCTTGTATGGGGCCAGGAGAGGGAGAAGGGGAGGGAAAGGAAGAGAGAGAGGGAGGGAGGAGGGAGAAAGGAGGGAAAAGAGGGAAAAGGAGAAAGGGAAGGGAAAAGAGGGAGAAAAGGGGGGTGGAGAGAAGGAGAGAGAGCGAGGGGGGGGAGAAAGAGAGGCCAATGAGTCTACCCCACTCCCAAATGTTTCTCACAAAATCTGGCACTCCTGGTTCTAATCAAAATACTGAACTTTGGAACAAATTAGCATTCCACAGCCCTCGCCCGGGAAGGATTCTTCAGCTGCGAAGACTTTGGGTTCACAACCACAACGAAAATAGCTTCTCTCCTGGGAGATGCCTGCTGCTAACAGGGTCACCCTTGTTTTACCTCCTCTGCCATCTGGCCGCGGGGTGCCAGGGGCCAGCGGGGGTGGGGGAAGCAGCATTGAAGAGGTCCCCCCCCCATCTCCTCAAGAAGCTGGCTGTGCACCTTCAGGCAGCCCCAACACGCTGGGCAGATGGAGCCTGGCGTGTGCGTGGAGCTCCCGGGCGTGCAGGAGGTGTGACACCAGCAGACAGCAACAAGCAGGTGGGAGGGAGGGAGAAGAAGGCGACAGCACTTCCCCAGAAGTCTCCCTCTTGCAGAACATTCCAGAACTCTGTGTCCCGCTGGCTCCGCCGAGTTAGAAATCTGAGTTCCAGGCGACACGGAACATACAAGTAGGATTTTTTTTTCCTTTCTTCCTTCTCCTCCCCCTTCTCCTTCTTCCTCCTCCTTCTCCCTCCTCTTCCTCCTCCTCTTCTTGTTCCTCTCATTTTCTTCATCCTTTTCCTCCTCCCTCCTCCCTTCTCTTCCCCCTCTTCCTCTTCCTCTCTTTTTCTTCATCCTCTCCCTCCTCCCTCCTCCTCCCTTCTTTTCCCCTTCCTCTTCCTCCTCCACTTCCTCTCCTTCCTCTCCCTTTTCCACCTTTATTTCTTCCTCCACTCTACTTCCTCCTCCTCCTCTTCCTCCTCCTTCCTTCACCTTCTTCTCTGTCTCCCTGCCCCATAAGATGGAATCCTTCCGCAGAGGTGAAGAGATGCGGAAGGTCAGGGTAGAGCATCTGGCCGGGATTCTCCAGAGAACACGCTGGAAGTCTGACTCCGTGGAAGAGGCATCCGTAGTGCTCTCCTGTGCTCCGGGGACTCACATGACCACCCAGGACCTTGTGCGGCCTGGAACCGCAGCAAGAGCACCTGTGCATTTCAGAGACGATCCATTTCCACTCTGGCGATTTTTACTGTTTTAAAGTAGGAAAGGAAAGCCAGGGGTTGCGGGAGGGAAGGCTTGCGGCAAGCTGATCACTCGTTCACTCCTGGAACTGACCTCAAGGGGGCAGAGCTGAGGCTTGGGACACAGGACAACGGTGGGTCTCAAGAGTCCTGAGTTCAGGTGCTCGCTCAAGGAGAAACAAGTCCCTCCCTGCCGCTCTGTGGGATCTGGGGTGTGCACCGAAACTTTGCCTGACCCCCAGCGGCACACACCTCCGCTCCCCACGGCTGGTCCAGGCCCTTTTCTCTCCTGCTTCGAGTTAATATTCACTTGGAAGCTGGCGTGGTTGGAATGCATGGCCTTGTAGAACACCCAGGACTGTCGTCTTTGCCCAGAACGGACCTGTTGAAGCTGACGGTCCCCCTGAGAAGAAGGGCATGGCGAAGGTCATTAGACCGGAGACTAACCCTCCTTCCTCTACCTCTCTGCCAGCTGCTGTGATTCTACCCTGAGTGATCTCAGGAGGTCCTACCTACTATGAACTTAGTCTTCCTGGGTCAGTCAGACCATATCCTGCAGGCTTGCTCAGGGCTTTGCTTGAGCCACTAACTCTTCACAGATGTGCCCAGAGCTCAGCCTTCAACGGTCAACCTAACTGGTTGGCACAGCTGTGATTCTCCAGCTTCCCCTTGGCTTGTAGAGTTAGGTGGTGGAGGGCACAGTATGTACAGAATTTTTCAGGCTATGTTGGATGCAGCTGCACCATCAGGACCCATGGGCCAAGGAAGGACAGCAGAAGCCCCCGTGTCTCAACTATGCCCACCGATCCAGAGCTGTGTTAATTGCTGCTGATTCTGGCTGGGATTCACCCCCTCCTGCCCCAGAACACACGGGATGAAAACTGACCTCAGACCTCTTCCTGTCATCCTCAGGGACAGCTAGAAAGACGCGCCCAGAGCTCAGTGGGGGAGACTCAATCCTGGTACCAGCCACACGTGGCCAGCCCAGCCGCCCAGCTGCAAAAATCTTCAGCTCTTTGCCTGCGTCTTCGCTTTCACCTGAGGGACTCACTGAGCAGGGGATGCTCCTGAGGTGAGCTGCGCCATCCTGAGTGAGTGGTTTGGTAACTGTGTCATCCAGCTGTGGGGCGGCTCAGCGGGCAAAGGAGCTTGCGGCCAAGCCTGAAGACCTGGGTTCTGTGCCAGGACCCTACACACTAGGAGAAGTTGTCCCATAAATTGTCCTCTGACCTTCACACCCACATGTGTATACACACACACACACACACACCACACACACACACACACACACTAAATATAAAATAGTTTCAAATTAGATCCTCATCTGATTCAATTGTAAAAGTTCTTGTTAGATTCTATTTATAAAGCTGTTGTTAATTAAATGTATTTTCTTTTCTTTATAAATACTTATTTACTTATGAGAGAGAGAGAGAGAAGGAGAGAGAGAGGATGCAAATATGTGACATGGCATAATGTGGAGGCCAGAGACTTTTTAAAAGTTCTTTCTTTCTTTCTTTCTTTCTTTCTTTCTTTCTTTCTTTTTTTTTTTTCTTCTTTCTGTCTTACTGGGGCCAGGAGAGGGAGAGGGGAGGGAAGAGAAGAGAGAGAGGGAGGGAGGAGGGAGAAGAGGAGAAGGAGGGAAAGAGGGAAAGGAAGAGGGAGGGGAGAAGGGAAGGGGAAAAGAGGGAGAAAAGGGGGGTGGAGAGAAGGAGAGAGAGCGAGAGGGGGGAGAAAGAGAGGCCAATGAGTCTACCCCACTCCCAAATGTTTCTCACAAAATCTGGCACTCCTGGTTCTAATCAAAATACTGAACTTTGGAACAAATTAGCATTCCACAGCCCTCGCCCGGGAAGGATTCTTCAGCTGCGAATGGCAACAGTTTAGGGGACGAAAGGGAAAGGGCCCGACGGTTCAGGGTGCAATGAAAGCCTTTAAGAGGGAGCCCTGACTTGGCAGTGTGCGGGGGGGGGTGGGAGGTGGGGGGGTGGGTGGGCGGAGCAATGCTTTCAAAAGCCCTGGGACTTTTGTATTGGTAGGTTCAGTCTTAGGGCCCAGTAACCTCACCCCACTCTCCCCAGATGCACACGCACACGCACACACACATGCACACACACACTCTTCTGCCACTAAAATTATCTTCGTCTCCGATCAGTGCTACTGTGATAAGTAATAGACCCACACGGATTAGGAGAGCAAAAGGGTTTTATTCCAGCTTCAGAGTCTCTAGGACAGAGTCCATTTGCAGCAGCAGAGTTCATACCAAACTCAAGAAGTTAGGGACCGGCCACATCAACTAGATCTCTCTGTAGCATATCCACCTGCCAGGGGATGGTCCCGCCCCCTCTCGGCGAGCTCCCACATCGATGAGATTATCTCTCACAGTGCTGGGGATGCACTCCAGGGTCTCCAATGTCTGCCAAGTGCTTTCTGCCTGAGCCACACTCCCAGCCCCTGGCTTCCTAAAAATGTCACTTTAAACGCATGAAGCTTGACTCAGAAGCCAACAGGCATCCTCTGCTTCCTCCTGGGGCCTCAGGGGTCCCCAGGGGTTGGCAGACGGTTCCTCTCAGTCACAGGTGGTGAATATTCTCAGCTCCGCGGTCACCGCTGCCAAGCTGACCGAGCCCAGGCCTCTCGGAAACAGCCACGAGCAGTCAGCCCTGTGAACCGGCCCGGGTGGCTGCAGGTCGGGTAAACGTTGACATTTTTAGTTTCTGATTTTCATGTGTCTCAAACCACCTCTCACTTAAAAAAAAAAAAAAGTAACCACCTTTCTTAGCTTGCAGGCAGCTCTGGGTCTCAGGGCAGCTGGATGGACAATCCCAGGCCAGAGGCTTGCAAGACACTGGGAGTTGAAACCATATCAGCTGTTGCTGTGGCTCGGGGAAACTTGCCTTGGACCTTCAGCTGCCTCAGATGTGAGATGGGACGGTTGCAATTGTGCGTGCGTGTGTGCACATTTGGGGAGGCCAAAGGTCATCTCAAGGGCCATCCATTCATCTGGAGGCACTTGCCTTATTTTTTGAGAGAGAGTTTCTTACTGGGACCTGGAACTTGCTCATTCAGCTATGCTGGTCGGCCAGGGAGCCGGAGGATCTGACTCTGACTCCGGGGGAGATGGGATGGGGTTGCAAGCCACACTGCTGCTGCTTCTTTTCTTCCTCCTCCCCCATCCCCCTCCCCCTCCCTTCCTTCCCTTCCCCCTGGTTTTGGAATCTAAACTCAAGGCCATATGCTTGTATAGCATGAGTTCTGCCAAAGAGCCTTAGGATGATGCTACTTGTAAAAGTCAGGTTTCTGACACAGAGGTGGAGCTGGAGAGCTACAGATAATACAGTAAGGTGGGCTGAGAAGACGGTGTTGGAGCAAGTTCTGCCGACATGCTGAACTGTATGTAACCACGAATCCTGAGAAAGAATAAACTCCTCTTGTTCTCCTAAGCTCTCAGGTCGTGAATGTATCAGCGACGTGCAGGCAGACTGCAGGTCTGCGCATGGGAAGCAGGCAGGGGGTGGGGACAGCCACAGAGGGTGTCGCCTGTGGGATGAGACGGAAAGGCTGCCTGAGTGGTCAAATGAAGACTCAGTCCCTTCCTGCCTCTGGGAGAGGCGACACTTTCCAGGCAGGCAAACGGCAGGGGTTAGGTGGGGTGGCACAGGGCTGCTGGGATAGACCACCCCCTCAGAGGTTCTTGTCAGCACCCCTCTGCAGGTGAGCTCTGCTGCGCCTCAGACTCATTCTTAACCCAGGTGTGTGTATGTGTGTGTGGACACGTGTTGCAGGGAGCTTACAAGCAAATGGACCTGAGTTCAGATCCCCAGATCCCATGCAAAAATGCTGCGCAGATTTAGCTGTCGCCTGCAATTGCAGCCTTGGAAGACAGAGCTTGGGAAACCTCGGAGCAAAGCAATAAGGAGGTGGAAGCAATCCAGGATGATTCCTGAAGTCACCCTTGGAACCCCCCAAAAGGCACACATAGTGCCCTCTGATACACACACACACACACACACACACACGTGTACACACACACACACACCACACACACACACACACACACACACAGAGTGGAGGGAAAGAGAATCGAAGATAAAGAGGAACGGAGGGTTTCTGGACCTACAAGGGCAGCTGCTTGGGAACTTGAGCTCCTGGTGGCAATGACTCCCTGACTTCGGGGGGAAACCCTGTTCTTTCCTTCGAGGCTCCACAACCCCCACATCCTGGGCTCGGCGCCAGGCTCCTTCCAAGAGAACCCAGGGGTGCGTCTCAACACCACTGCCCCACTGTGGGGCGCTCTCCCACCCCAGAAGGTGCGTGAGGTCAGGCTGCTGTGGGGATGGAGCCAAGGCCCCCCCTGCGTTCTGATTCATGATGGGTGGGTCCCCAGAGCAGTTGCTGCAACAGTTACCTTGTACTGGGGCAAGGAGAGGGAGAAGGGGAGGGAAAGGAAGAGAGAGAGGGAGGGAGGAGGGAGAAGAGGAGAAGGAGGGAAAGAGGGAAAGGAAGAGGGAGGGGAGAAGGGAAGGGAAAAGAGGGAGAAGGGGGGTGGAGAGAAGGAGAGAGGCGAGGGGGGGGGAGAAAGAGAGGCCAATGAGTCTACCCCCCCCCCAATGTTTCTCACAATCTGGCACTCCTGGTTCTAATCAAAATACTAACTTTGGAACAAATTAGCTTCCACAGCCCTCGCCCGGAAGGATTCTTCAGCTGCGAAGACTTTGGGTTCACAACCCCAACGAAAATAGCTTCTCTCCTGGGAGATGCCTGCTGCTAACAGGGTCACCCTTGTTTTACCTCCTCTGCCATCTGGCCGCGGGGTGCCAGGGGCCAGCGGGGGTGGGGGAAGCAGCATTGAAGAGGTTCCCCCCCCCATCTTCTCTAGAAGCTGGCTGTGCACCTTCAGGCAGCCCCAACACGCTGGGCAGATGGAGCCTGGCGTGCGCGTGGAGCTCCCGGGCATGCAGGAGGTGTGACACCAGCAGACAGCAACAAGCAGGTGGGAGGGAGGGAGAAGAAGGCGACAGCACTTCCCCAGAAGTCTCCCTCTTGCAGAACATTCCAGAACTCTGTGTCCCGCTGGCTCCGCGAGTTAGAAATCTGAGTTCAGGCGACACGGAACATACAAGAGGATTTTTTTTCCTTTCTTCCTTCTCTCCCCCTTCTCCTTCTTCCTCCTCCTTCTCCCTCCTCTTCCTCCTCCTCTTCTTGTTCCTCTCATTTTCTTCATCCTTTTCCTCCTCCCTCCTCCCTTCTCTTCCCCCTCTTCCTCTTCCTCTCTTTTTCTTCATCCTCTCCCTCCTCCCTCCTCCTCCCTTCTTTTCCCCTTCCTCTTCCTCCTCCACTTCCTCTCCTTCCTCTCCCTTTTCCACCTTTATTTCTTCCTCCACTCTACTTCTTCCTCCTCCTCTTCCTCCTCCTTCCTTCACCTTCTCCTTCTCTGTCTCCCTGCCCCATAAGATGGAATCCTTCCGCAGAGGTGAAGAGATGCGGAAGGTCAGGGTGGAGCATCTGGCCGGGATTCTCCAGAGAACACGCTGGAAGTCTGACTCCGTGGAAAAGGCATCCGTAGTGCTCTCCTGTGCTCCGGGGACTCACATGACCACCCAGGACCTGTGCGGGGCCTGGAACCGCAGCAAGAGCACCTTGCATTTCAGAGACGATCCATTTCCACTCTGGCGATTTTTACTGTTTTAAAGTAGGAAAGGAAAGCCAGGGGTTCAGCGGGGAGGGAAGGGGCTTGCGGCAAGCTGATCACTCGTTCACTCCCTGGAACTGACCTCAAGGGGGCAGAGCTGAGGCTTGGGACACAGGACGACGGTGGGTCTCAAGAGTCCTGAGTTCAGGTGCTCGTTCAAGGAGAAACAAGTCCCTCCCTGCCGCTCTGTGGGATCTGGGGTGTGCACCAAAACTTTGCCTGACCCCGAGCGGCACACACCTCCGCTCCCCACGGCTGGTCCAGGCCCTTTTCTCTCCTGCTTCGAGTTAATATTCACTTGGAAGCTGGCGTGGTTGGAATGCATGGCCTTGTAGAACACCCAGGACTGTCGTCTTTGCCCAGAACGACCTGTTGAAGCTGACGGTCCCCTGAGAAGAAGGGCATGGCAAAGGTCATTGACCGGAGACTAACCCTCCTTCCTCTACCTCTCTGCCAGCTGCTGTGATTCTACCCTGAGTGATCTCAGGAGGTCCTACCTACTATGAACTTAGTCTTCCTGGGTCAGTCAGACCATATCCTGCAGGCTTGCTCAGGGCTTTGCTTGAGCCACTAACTCTTCACAGATGTGCCCAGAGCTCAGCCTTCAACGGTCAACCTAACTGGTTGGCACAGCTGTGATTCTCCAGCTTCCCCTTGGCCTTGTGAGCTTAGGTGGTGGAGGGCACAGTATGTACAGAATTTTTCATGCTATGTTGGATGCAGCTGCACCATCAGGGCCCATGGGCCAAGGAAGGACAGCAGAAGCCCCCGTGTCTCAACTATGCCCACCGATCCAGAGCTGTGTTAATTGCTGCTGATTCTGGCTGGGATTCACCCCCTCCTGCCCCAGAACACACGAGATGAAAACCGACCTCAGACCTCTTCCCGTCATCCTCAGGGACAGCTAGAAAGACGCGCCCAGAGCTCAGTGGGGGAGACTCAATCCTGGTACCAGCCACACGTGGCCAGCCCAGCCGCCCAGCTGCAAAAATCTTCAGCTCTTTGCCTGCGTCTTCACTTTCACCTGAGGGACTCACTGAGCAGGGGCTCCTGAGGTGTGAGCTGCCATCCTGAGTGAGTGGTTTGGTAACTGTGTCATCCAGTGTGGGGCGGCTCAGCGGGCAAAGAGCTTGCGGCCAAGCCTGAAGACCTGGGTTCTGTGCCGGGACCCTACACACTAGGAGAAATTGTCCCATAAATTGTCCTCTGACCTTCACACCCACATGTGTATACACACACACACACACACACACACACACACAGAAGCAAGGACCACCCCAGACTTACTGCAGATGTGTAACCTCAGCTGACACAACACACCTCGCTGCAGGCACAGGTGTGACGCCACAGAGACTCACTGTCGCTCCCCCCTCCCCCAGAACACACCTTCCAGCTACACTTAACTTTCTGGCCTGCTGCAGGCAACCAGAGGGGACAAGGCAGGAAGACCCCAGAGGAAGTCTCACAAAGTGCAGGAGAACCGGCCAGGCCCAAGTGTCCCCTGAGGAGCAGTGGGGGAGGGAGGGAGGCTTCGTGGAAACAGACATATCTGAACCCCAGGTCCCGTGCTTTCTAGGGAGGAAGTCGGGGCACAGGTCGGTGCAGGGGCTTCCTCTGGAAAGACAAGCTACAGAGACACTCAGGGGTGACTGCGAAGCCAGCGGAAAGCCACAGGAGGGGCTCGCCTTGGGTGTGCTCCCAGGACAGGGGGCAGGAGGAGTCTGTGAACTGCCAGGTGGGAAGACCTGGGCCAGATGCCCTGGAGAAGAGACGGTGAGAAGGAAAGGGACGCTGTGGAGAGTCACCCCTACTTGATGTCAACTCAGAGGGAGATGCATCAAGTCACAGGAGTGGGAAGGACAAGTGTTTGCCCTGGGGTCCCAGCACATGGAGCTGGAGTGTGGGGAGACAAAAGGGAAGCTGGTTGCTAACCAGAAAGGAAAAACACATACCACATGCCACATACATGTGCACACCACATACACAGATCATACACACCCCACATACCGCACACATGCACACAAGCTTGCACACTCATACACACCACATATAATACAAACCATGCACACCACACACTCAGCATACATATACACATATACATACCCCACACGTACACACCAGGCACACATGCACATACTCACACCCCCCCACATGTACATACCACAGACACATATATACATACATGTCACACATATACACACTCACACACCCCACACATCCACTCATATATATACCCCCACGTGTACACACCACAGATGCTCATATACATGCATGCTACACAGACACACATTTACACACGTGTACTCATATATACACACACTACATATACACACCACAGACACATATATACATTCACTCCACACACATACACACACATATACACCACACGTACACACACTCACACATTGTTGCAGTTTGTCTGCATGATTGCTGATAAATGACATCAAACAGCATAAGGGAACAAGAGTTTATTCTCTCTTACGATTCCTGGTTACAGTTCTCAGTCCAGCTTGACAGGAGAGCATGCATCAACACCATGGCCGAGGGAACTGGCCACACCATCACCACATAACGGCTGAGAGAGGGACGATCCTTACTTGCCAGACCAGCATGTCTGGCCAAGTGTACACAAGATGCCTCTTTCTTGAATAGCTCTCTGTATTTTATTCACCTGTCTGGGGACTAGTCCCACCCACCATGGGCTAGACCCCATAAGCCAGACAATCTCTTGGAGGTTTGCTCTGGGCTTAACTCAACCATCAACTCTCTACAAATGTGCCCAGAGCTCAAACCCTCAACAGTCAAGTTGATGCCTGTGCTTAACTATGACACACATACACACACGTACACTCATATACACACACACTACATGTACACACCACAGATACACACATACATGGAGACCACACACATATACACTAAACACACATATGCATACACCACATGTACATACACTCTAACACACACACACACACACACACTCACACGCACCCTTCACTGGTGGCAAGCAGGATGGGCAGGTGGCCCTGTGTCGAAACCCTTTGATTTGCCTTGACTTGGGTCTAATGGACAGTAGCTGGCACCTCCCTTTGTCAAAGAGGCAGTGCCACTCCTATAATTCCCGGACCATCACAGGCCATTGGTGGAACAACCCACTTGTGGACAGTTGGGTAAACACGCTGGGGTCTGGGCTGGGGGCCTTTTGTCTTGTTTCATTTTCTCCCAATGCCTGTCAGCTGCTAATGCATTCAGCAGGCGATGATTCTCATCAGCAGGGGCGACGCCACTACCGGCTGTTGACGGAGTTCACCAGTGCATGGATCCTGTCTTCTTTTTCTTTGCACAGCTTTGTTGCACGGAATTTGCACGCCATGCCTTTTGCACTATTTGACTGTCCCGTGGGTTGCCCGGGTGGCACGACCAATGCCATACTCTAAGGTGGGAGCACCTGTGTGCTCCCTGGAAGAAGCCTCGCTCACCCCACAGCAGGTGGCCGGATGCCCTCCCCATCGCACCTTTGCTGCTTCTCCGCATGTCATGTTAATAGCATCGGACGAGCTGGACATGACGGCACGCACCGTGAGCTTCAGTACTGGGGAGGCTGAGGCCAAACTCACTGGCTGCAAGTTCAAGACCTGCCCAGGGCTACAGAGCAAGGCCCTGCTCCAAATGAAATGAAACTAAAGTAAAATCAGACAACATGCGTCCTTGAAGATGGTGCCTTTTGTTTGGGGCGTTCATCCATGTGGTAATTTCTATCTGGGCTGCATGCCTGTTCATGTTCATGGCCACATATCATCCCACTGTATGGCCCTGACCCCACGTTGTTAACCCACCGGTTGTTATCACCCTCTAAGAAGCCGACAGACTGCTTGCAAAGTGTGCTTTCTCTTGAAGGTGTAAGCAAACGTATCCCCATAAGCTCGGGCCTTCAGACTGGGCACTGGGTGCCCTCTCTCCCGGCTGCCACGCCCCAGCAGTCTGCAGATCCCAAGGCAGATACAGCTGTCTCTCCTCATTCCCACCCTCGGAGCCCTTTCCTACAGTGTGTGCCACGCCCCTGCAGCCCACCAAGGTAGTGACAGAAGCACCAGCATCTGTCTGTCAAGCAGGTCTCGGGACAAGTGGATCTGGAGAGAAAATGTCTGAAGGACCCACGGTGCAGCAGAGAAGTCGTCTCTGTCCTGTTGGAGGCCAGGCTGTCCCCTGGAGGGGTCAGAGTCTGGCGCCTTGGCCTGCGGTTTCTTCATGTGTGCATGTGCACTCGTATGTATTCACAAACATATATGTCCGTTGCATGTGTGTACATTGTATGTATGTGTATCCATGCACATTTATAAGTGTACCTATGTATTTATGTGTGTGCATATGCACGCACAAGCATGCACTCATATGTGTGAACATGTGTACACGTGTTTACATATGCACACGTGTGTGCTCGTGTGTGTGTTCATGTGCGTGTGCATACATGGCAAATTCTATTAGCATTCACTACACCTGGTTTCCCATGGTACTTACTAAGTCTCTGTGGACCAAGATATCTCAGTACATAACCAACTGTCATTTACCGATGGATCTTCTGAAATGACAAGACACACTTACCAAGTGCTTGCTGCATGCCCCACTGCTCTGGGAGTGCCTCTCCTGCCAAGTCCACTGTGGGCACGGCATCATCCCTATGGGGGCCCAGACAAGGGAACATGGGATTTGAATGTAGCTGCAAGATTCTAGAGTCCTCTCTCTTGGTCACAAGTCTCTGTGGCTGCTACAGATTGATGTTTCCATGACATGAGGAACCTTTGTGACTCTAGAGGAGAAACTGAGGCACAGAAGAAAACTTCATCCCGCCAGCTTCATCCCATGAGGCGAGAGCGTTGGGCCGTCCTTCTGAATCGACCCTCAGCAAGCTCCTGGCTGCACGTTTTGTAAGAACCCAACTCTCCTCTACCCACACTTGCCACCCCATGCCCAAACTCCCACCCTCAGATGCCAAGGATCTGCAGACAGTGCCACGCAGCAAGATCTGGTACAAGAACCAATTCAGAGAAAGAAAAAGAAAAAGTTCAGACGTGTGTGTCTTCTCATTAAACATTTAAAAAGGAAAAAGTGCTCTTCCCCACAAGAAGATAAACTGTAATTCTTACAACTTGAATTAATTACTCCTCTGAGAAGAGCCGTTCTCTGAGAACACGGTCTCACTTTAAAGCTGCTGAGACATTGGTTCCAGACATACCTGGATGTGTGAGAAAGGGGGGCCAGTCTGGCTCCCCAACTTCCCATCAAGGTGTTAGAGGGGCCACCAACCCATCATTCTTTTTATTCCAGGACCGTGTTGGAACAGTCCCTGAAGAGAGGTTCTGGGCCAGGTAGCGTGTGTCTTTGAGAGAGGACAGGACACCTGACAGTCCCAAGTCGCCGGCCTGCAGGGCATAGGAGCCGGGTCCACACTGCATGGCAGGTTCAGGCCCCGCCGTGGACGCTCACTGGGGACCTGTGAAGACACAGAGCAGGCGCTTTCCATGCAGGTCTCTGGGTTGGCTGAGGAAAGACAGCTGCAGACATGCACCGCAGAGCAGCCCCAGGTCTCTGCAGAACCCATCCAAAGGCTCCACTTCTCCAGGTCTGTAGCCAGCGTGCGACCTTGGCCTCCGGGAACTGTCCCTCAGCCTCCAGCCTCCTTCCACGACCACCCCCACAGGGGAAAGACTGGGGATCAGGGGGTATGATGAAGCTCCCTTCAAACCAAAGACCAGCTGGATCTCTGTATCACTCTTCATCCTCAAATAAATTCCAGATGGATTAAATCTAAATAGTAAAGCTGTAAAAAAGAAAAGACCCAAGAAAGAGGAAAATGGCCATTAAAATATGTATAACCATGGAGAAGAAAGGCGAGCCCAGCAGCCATAAAAAAAAAGATTAATAGGCTGACTGTGTGAAAATTAAATTCATCAGTGTGGTGAAAAACACAAATCCAAACACTGCAAGCTGGGAAATGTCAGGAACGCATTTCCTGAGCATTTAGAGTGTTTACATAGCTCTGTGAGAAACATGCCCAAAATACAATGTGCACATGTACACACACACATGCACACACGTTTCACATGAACACACGTGTATACATATGCACAAATGCATATATGCGCACACATGTGCACATATGTACCATGCATATATCCACACACATACATGCACACACGTGTATAATCACACACGGATGCACACATAGTTACTAAAAGAAGCATTAAGTCATTAAATACATGGGAAAAATGCATAGGTAACGCACGTGAGTTAAAATGAGGCTCCTTTCTGCAGTCAGGCTGGCAAAGATGAGCCAGGCCGGCAGTTCCCAGACAGGGTGAGGGCAAGTGTCAGCACTTTCGTTTCTTCTAAGGGAGGGTAAATGTGCGAATCCCTCTGGATAAGACTGAGTGGCACCTACTGGAATTCAGAGCCTGTGTGTCCTCCCAACCATGTGTCTCATCCAGAATGCATCTGAAGGCATCTGAGCAGGTGGCCAGTTTGGGGTACAGAGCGAGACCCTGCATTTAGTTTCCTTCCAGGTTGCTGCGACCAAATGCCTGACTCACTGGACTTATAGGAGCAGAAGGTTATTTGTGCTCATAGTTCCAGGTGACAATCCGTCCCTGTGGAAGTCGCCGCAACAGGAGCTGGACGTAGCCGGTCACATCACACCGTGCACCCACGCTTGCTGGTCTCAGCTTTGTTCTTTATGCAGTTGAAGACCCCAAGTGCAGGAAACAGTGCTGCCCACTTTCAGCCTGGGTCTCCCCACATCGAAGCAACCCCTCAACAGACCTGCCCAGAGACCCACCTTAATCTAGAGAATCCATCTCAGGTAAGCTCACCTTCTGGGTATCAGACTGACGATTAATACTTACCAATCACACCCTGTTTCAACAGTGAAATAAAACGAGCAAACAGGGCTGATGACATGACTCAGGGGTTAAGCCTCTGCCTCTCAAGCAGAAGGTCCTAAGTTCGGATCTCAGATCCCATGTAAAAAATGCCAAGCAAAAGTGGCGGCAGCCTATATTTCTGGCCCTGGAAGGCAGAGCCTGGGAAACTCCAGAGCAAAGCAAAGAGGAGATAATGTAATCCAGGGTGATTCTCAAAGTCAACCCCGGATCTCCACAGGAACACACACTGTCCTCTGATAAACACAACCATACACATAGAGACACACACACACAAGCAGAAAAAATAAAAACGGAGCAAAGAACAAACAAATAAAAACCCTTGAAATGAGAAATCTTCCATGTCACTAGATACTTCAAAACCAACTTCCTGTCCACAAAACGGGAACAGAGCACTGCCCAGGGCAAAGGACGGAAGGGACAGCATCCACTTTGGAGGAAGAGGTGCCCAAACATGCCATCCAGTGGCGTAGACTTGTGACAGTGAACACATCAAGGGACCATCTAAGTACTGGAGCCTCAAACATGATTGCCACAGGGCAAAAGAGGAGGAAGCAGAAGGGAGTGGGAGTGACCTTGAACCTCAAGGGCAAAGAAAGGCTAACATGGGCAAGCACGAGTCACACAGGCATGTGTAGCCAAACTCTGCAGACATTCTCCAAATGCAACACTGGAGCAGACAGACCCAGAGGGTGATGCCAGAATGTTCAGGCTGGGAATGGGGACTCAGGGAGCTGCACGTTCTTCACTGTAAATCCTTTGGAATGCTAAGCCATATACATGTATTAATCAACCCTGGCATCAGTATCATTTCAGATTAAACCAGAAGGACATCGGCTGCGTGTGTTCTCAGATATGGAAAAAAATCCAGGAAAGCGAGAGAAGAAATTAGTAGGGGTCACATCTGGGGAAGAAGGCCAGAGGTAGGTGGGGACTTGCACTGCCTTTTCCCTTCTCATCTACTTTGTGTGTGTGTGTGTGTGTGTGTGTGTGTGTGTGTGTGTGTGTGCACGTGTATACAACCATAGAGATCAGAGGGATTTTGGGTGTCCTGCTCCATTGCTGTGCACCTTATTCCTTTGAGACACAGTCTCCCACTGTACCTAGAGCAAGGCTAGTGACCAGCAAGCTCTGGTGATCCCCGTCCCCAAGCCTCACAGCACTGGTGTCACAGTCACTTGTGTAACCACACTTAGCTTTCCACGTGTGCACTGGGGCCTTGAACACCAGTCCTGAGGTTTGAGCAATAATCGCTCTTACCTATCTTCTAGCCCTTTATGTGAATTCTGTATCAAAAGAAAAACTTCCTCCCTAAGCAAGCTCCCCACACACACAACACACACACACACACACACACACACACACACACACAGGCTGCCTGTCCACAGGACACAGGAGGTCTGTTCACCCAAGAGTTTGGTTCTATTTGCTGGGCGCCTGGCTGGCCACAGTGGGCAGCTGGTGGACAGCACAGAGAGCTCGTGGTAGTTGTGCTCCAGGCTTCAACCAGACACGGCACTCCTCCTATCCATCTCCCTTCGGTACCAGAACCAGTACCCACTGAGAGAACCCTCACGGTCCTCCCACTGCCCACGGGAGACCCTCCCAGCTCTGCAGTCCTTCGCAGCCTGTCCCCCTTCCTCTGCCCTCCCAGTTGCACGCATCATTCAAAGCGTAGCAAGCAGGGTGGCTAGAAGAGTGGACGGCAGAAGATTGGACCAGTGGTCAGTCACTGACTTGCTAGCCCGTGACATGGGCTGAGTCCAGGTTTCTCTTTCGGCAGGAGAAGGACTGTACTTTCCGGATGTTGCCAGATGGGATGGTGTCAGTTACATCAGCGGCATACACTACATGACACATATCCTCCAATGAGGCGTTGGGTGACTCTAGATTTGGGTGTTTATTCATCTCCTCTTCTTTATGAATGCTTTTCTGGTCAGCTCCAATCTCTCCTGTCTCCTTGGGGGGGGCAGGGAAGGGCACGGCTTGGGTTACAGTTAGATACAGGTGTCAACTTGACCCTTAAGGGTTCATTCTGGGCAAGAATCAGTAGTTTAGCTAAGCCTGGAGCAAGCCTGCAGGAGACTGTCTGATTGATGGAGAGGCCCAGACCATGGTAGGTGGGGCTAGTCCCTCGGCAGGTAAATAAGGTGAAGGAGCTGGTTAGGGAAGTTGACATCCTTGGGTACACTTGGCCTGACATGCTGGTCTGGCAAGTAAGGATTGTCCTTTTCTCAACAGTCCTGTGGATATAGTGTGGCCGGTCGGCTCTGCTCTTGGCGTGGGTGTGGGCTCTTCCACCGAGCTGAAGTAAGAACTGCAACTGGACAATCATAAGAAGAAAATAAAACCCCTTACTCCAATAGCTTGTAAACTCCCCCCTCTTGTGTCCCAGCCATATAAGCGTGCTTGCTCATGGTGACATTCAACACTTGGATGATAATTATGTCCCCTGCTGATCTGCTTCCCACGGAGGAAGAGCCACGGTCTTTGCATCGCTGGATACCAACTCAGAGTTAAGTGCTTGATCATTTGTGTGTTCGCGGCATGTCGCCTGCTCCGTTTGGATGGTTTGGTTTGGTTTCTTGAGACTCTCGTCTCACTATGTAGCCCAGGCTAGGTTCAAACTTGAGATCCTCTTGCCTTGGTTTCTGGCACTGGGGTTACAGATGTGGGCTGCCATGCCCAGCTCTCAACGGATGTGTCACTTGCTTGAGAGACAGGGTCTCGTGTAGCCCCAAACTCTCTGTAAATTAGGCTGACCTTAAACCCTGACCCTTCTGCCTCCACCTCCCAAGTGCTGGGATGGCAGAGTGTCCAGCCAGTAAAAATTTTTTGAATGGAACTACTCGATCGCTTGTCCTCTGTGAGCTGCTGATCTCCGACTTGATCATCTTTGTTGTGTGAACCAGCTTCTGGCGCGCAGTTGCACACAGGGGTCTCTCCATGCCTAGGCTGGCTTTTATCCAAAAGGAAGTCGTGCCTGTGGCTCACACATTTCCCATCTCTTCCCCGCAAACCTCCGCTTCGTGCACACCTGCTTGTATAACCCCTGGGCGGGGCAATACCACCTGCTCTTCCAAATCAAATGTTTATGGCAGAGTGGAGAGGTGTGTGTGTGGGGGGGGGACCCTTTTACCATCTCTCCACTCCCCCATTATAGATGTGCTAAGGCACCTAGGAGTCAGGAAGACCTCAGCCTTACAATCTTCCTGTCCGGGAGCCAGAAAATGCCAGAGCAGATGTTTCTAAATGGTGGGTAAAAATAAACAAACAAATAGACGGTTGGCTGGTGGTCCCTGTAGGCCAGCTTCAGGATGGGGTGTGTTCTACAGTCAGCAGAAACTCTGGAAATGACAGTCTGACACACAGTGTGGGTTACGCCTCATTGGATGGATAGAGAAATGGGGGGGTTCCCAAGATCCTCTGGCACACAGCAATACTTGGAAAGACTCTGGGGTCTGCGTCCGATGGATGCGTTGTCGTGTGTTCTACAGTACCAGTGGGAGGAACGGACGTGGGGGGGAAGAGGGGAGAGAGAGGGAGGAAGAGGGAAAGAGAGGAAGGAAGGTGGGAGAGAAGAGAAGGAAAAGGGAAGAGAAAGGGTGGGAGGAAGGAAAGAGGAGGGAGAGGAAGAAAGGGAAGCGGGAGAGAATGAGAGAGGGAAGGAAGGGAAAGGGAAGAGGGAGGGTGAAGGGAAGGAGGAAAGAGGGATGGAGGAGGGAAAGGAGAAGGGAGGAGGGAGAGCAGGGCAAGAAGAAATCACGTGGACTCAACAGCTCCTTTGCACCCACTGCTCGGCCTGGGGACTTTTAGACCTATCATCCCTATTTTGTTGGTGCCCATCCTGGGAGATGGGCAGAAGGAAACTGAGGCAAGGGATGGCCACCTCCACACAGGCAGACAGCGCCTAGACCTCCATCCCTCTCCAGCTCTGCTCCCAGCCCCTTTACACCATACCATGGAACGGTGACACACAGGCATGGTTTCCTCTTCCTGGAGAAGGAGCACGTGCCTAAGCCGACCGCACCCTCTCTCCTCTTCCTGGGCAGGAAGACACCTGGAGAAGCCGCGAGCTCAGACAGGCGAGGAGGCGATGCTGCCCCCTAGTGCTGGGAGGACCAGCACACACCCGCGCGCCACACAGTTCTCTCCAGGCAATCATGCTGCCCTGGAGCCAGATTTTGATGTGTGTGTGTGTGTGTGTGTGTGTGTGTGTGTGTGTGTATACACATGCATGTTTGCATATGTGTGCAGGGGCCAAGGTTGACTTCAAGTGTCCTCCTCGAGTGTTTGCCACTATTACTGAAGCAGGGTCTTTCGGTTGAACTGGGAACTTGCCCATATGGCTAGTCTTGTTAGCCAGCTTGTCTTGGGGTCCCCTGTCTCCACCATCTGAGTGCTGGAATTACAGATCACGCCTATGAGGCATTTGTGTGGGATGTGGGGATCTGAACTGCGATCCTCATGCTCGTAAGGCAAACGCTTTAACCACTGAGCAACTTCCCCAGGCCTCTGGTTGGCTTCCTAACAAAGGAGAAACGCTATGTCGTTCATCCCGTCCCCATCCAGGACTGGGGGGGAGGGGTGACTCTGGCCCAGATGGAGTAATTCACAGATGGGTCATCCAAAATCCTTGGCAGGTTGCCAGCATTCTACGCTCTCAGTCACAATCCATGGGTCTCTCTCTCTCTCTCTCTCTCTCTCTCTCTCTCTCTCTCTCCAAGGTACATCCATCAATTTCAGTCTAGCTCCGAGATCCCCAGCGCATCTGTGCTGAGGCAGTGCCCCTGGACAGGCTGATGCGTTTGCTTGGGTGTGAGGATAGGACCTGGCAGGGGAAAAACTCAAGTCTTTGCATAACTGATACAAGATGTTGTGTTCTGAATCAGGCAAAAGATCTACCACAGAGCTAGTCTACAGTAAGTTCCTTTATTGACAGTTAAGTTCCAGTGCTTGGTGACTGGGAGTTGGGGGCAAATGATGCTCCCGGGTAAGTCGATGCTTGGAGGAGAGTCATAGGCAGGGACGACTCCTTTCTAAAAGATCTATTCCAGCTTGGTCGTGTTCTAGAAGTTTCCTTCTCCTGCTGCCATCGTTTCCCCTCTGTGTAAAATGGGGCCATTTCATGTAAGATTCAAGGAAATTTCAGGCTTTTAAGGCTTCGAGCGATGCTGGATTTGACATCTCGATAACAGCAGCTCATGCCACCGTGCATGCATTGCAACATTGAACCTGGCTGAATACAGGACAAGACATTTGTCATTTATTTGGCCGGAATGTGACAGACATTGGGTTGTTCACCTGTCAGAAATGTCTCTATGCCCAAGAGATAGATACCTTTACCCCAAGCCATATCCGGTTACCAATGAAGAGAAAAAGAGACAGACAGACAGACAGACAGACAGACAGACAGAGTTTAAAGTCTATGCCATGGTCAAAGAGAAGTCCCCCTTTTTTGCAATATACCGGTTATCACAGACTTCCAGGTAAGCAAGCATTTCTGAGAAGCAGATTTGAACAATAGATAATGTCTTCATTCACATCACTAAATGTGGCTTTCTCCTGCAGCGTGCTGGACATGGGGGTGCCTGCATATCTAGAGGTGGGCCACAGACGCTAGACTTTCTTCTTCTGACAGTTTGCCCTCCCTCCCCCCCTGCAATTCATTTGTCCTCCCCTCCTCTCCTTTCCTTCCACACTCAGAAAAAGGGGGTCTGCTTTTTCCTCCTGCTGATGAAGGTTGATTAGCAGTCAGGTGGAGCGAGGCTCAGGGGAGGATTAATTAAATCACTTGGACTGGCTAAGTGGTGACACTGTGATTCACAGCCCCCCTCACTCAGCCACGCAGTGCTGAAAGAAGAGTCTGACTGGCCAGCGGTGGCAGCAGGCTCAGGGCAAATGTCCTTGTCCTTAAAGTACAGTGCCCCCTTTTGCTGGGGTCTTGATTCTGGGGCTAAGAGGAGAGAGGGAGGCAGGCCGCATGCTGTACTCTGAGATGTCCCTGCAGAAAAGCCAGCTTGGTTTGCTCCATATCCTTGGCTCACCCGAGAAGACAAGGTCCCCACGCAACTCCTGCTTGGTGACACTGGGCTTTGGTTAGTGTTTCCACGATGACACGCCTCATCATTTATTTGGAATGTTTTTAAAGAGGCTTTCTGCTCTTTCTTTGGGAGCTGGGTCTCACAACTCGGAGATGAGCCAGAACCAGCGCGGTAGTCACCTGGGTCGGAACAGGAAGCTTGCTCGTCCCTGGGTTCAATCGAGAACGTCTGGGCCAGAACAGGACAAGACAGGGCAAGGATTGTGTGTGCATTGCTTGTACACATTTGTCATCGTTAGGCACAGGTGTGCAGGTTTAAGCTCTGGGCACATTTGTGGAGAACTGGTAATTGAGTTAAGCCAGAGCAAACCTGCAAGAGATTGTTTAGTGGATGGGGAAGGCCCAGCGCATGGTGGGTGAGACTAGTCCCCAGGCAGGTGAATAAAATGGAGGGAATTGTTTGAGAAAAGAGGCATCCTTGTGTATGCTTGGCCAGACATGCTGGTCTGGCAAGATGGTGTGGCCAGTTCCCTCAAACCTTTGGTGATGGTGATCGTAGGAGAAAATAAACCTCTTGTTCCCTTAAAACCAGCTTTATCATTAACCGTGCAGGCTAACCGCAACAACGTTCATGTGTGAGTGTATGGTGTAGAGACGTATGTGTACCTTGCACACACATATTTATGTCCCAGCATGTTGGTAGAGAGGAGTGTGTATACATGCTGTGTGTATATTGCATGTACGGGTTCATGCGGGAGCATGTTGGTGCAGAGGTATGTAGGTGCTGTATGTAGCCACATGTGGGCATGTGTTGGTGCGCATGCGCATGGGTTGTACATATTCATGTATGAGTATTGCATGTTGGTGTGCATGTACACTTGTATATACATGTTCACATGTGGCATTATGTGTGCATGTTGGTATATGCATATGTGCTATATATACAGGTTCATGTGAGTATGTGTGTATCCATGTGCATATATGTATGTATATGTAGGTGAGAGGTCAGAATCAAATGTCTTTCCTTGAGAGTTTTTTTACCTTTACGTTTATGTTCATTTCTTATCTATTCATTTATTTGAGAAAGAGAGAGAGAGAGAAGCCACATGGTGCACAGGTGGAGCTCAGAGGATGACTTTCAGAAATCAGCTCTCTCCTTCTATCAGTGCAGATTCTGGGAACTGAACTGAGGTCACCAGGTTTGCAAGCAGATACCTTACCTGCTGAGCCATCTCACTGGTCCTATTTTATTTTATTTTATTTTATTTTATTTTTGAGACAGGGGCTCTCAGTGAACTTGAAGCTCATTCAGTGGGCCAGGCTGGCTGACCAATGATGACCTTCAGGGACTCGACTGTCTCTGCTCCTTTCCCCTGCCCCAGTGCTGGGGGTACAGACATGGGCCAACATGCCAGCCTTTTTCCATTTTTATGTGTATATGCATGTGAGTGTGTGCTGTGCATGTAGAGGCAAGAGGAACAGGCGTTCAAGGTCATCCTTGGCTACGTAGTGAATGTGAAGCCCATCTAAAATCAAAAACAACTTTTAAAAAAAGGAGGGAATTCTGATACCTGCTACAAGATGGGTGAGAAGATGTCCTGAATGAGATAATCACAACACACACACACACACACACACACACACACACACACACACACACACACACGTACGTGCATCCACACACATGCACACACAGAAAGAAACACATACATACCAGACACATGTACATATACATGTATATAACACACATACACAGAAAAACATACATCCCCCGCACATGTACACACACACATACACACTCACGTGCACATACACTATGCATGCACACACAAACACTGCATGACTCCAGAATGGGGTGGAGCCTGCTGCTGTCAATCAGAGAAAAAGTTGGGGAGGAGCCCACTGCCATCAAATCAGAGGGATGGAAAGTGGGGCTCTGGTTGGCAGGTAGGAGGGAGGGGAATGGAGTGCCCCTTGTCCAGTCAGCGTAAGGTGCGAAGCGTTGCAGGATAGAAGGTGAGGGATGCCCAGTGTGGCCTGCGCTGTGGCCACACACGGTTAACAACCCAAAAATCTTGTGCGTGCTACTGTGATAGAAATTAAATCGGGGCTGGAGAGGTGGCTCAGGGGTTAAGCCTCTGCCTTGCAGGCGGAAGGTCCTGAGTTCGGATCCCAGATCCCACGTATAGACGCCAGGCGGAAGCGGGGGCGGCCTGCGCTTCTGGTCCTGGTAGGGCGGAGCCTGTGAATCCCGGGGCAGAAGGAGGTGGAGGTGTCCATGGTGGTTCAAGAATTCGTCCGTGGTTCTACATACACATACACACACACACACACACACACACACACACACACACACACACACACAATTGAATAAAAATAATAAATTAAAAAAAAAAGAAATTAAATCGATGATATTGTTAAGGATAGCAAACAATTTTTTACTGGTTAATTTAGCATGTGTGTATGTGTGTGTATATCAGAGGGCACTGTGTGTCCTTGTGGAGGCCCAAGGGTGACTTTGGGAATCATCCTGGATTGCTTCTACCTCCTTTTTGCTTCACTCTGGGATTTCCCAGGCTCTATCCACCAGGGCTGGAAATGCAGGTTGCCGCCATTTCCGCCTGGCATTTTTTAATAGGTGACCTGGGATCCAAACTCAGGACCTTCTGCTTCCAAGACAGTCTTAACCCCTGAATCATCTGCCAGCTGGAAAACAAAATTTTAAGCTTAATTTATTTATTGGAAAGGAAGATCGAGAAAAAAAATATAAGCAAGCCCCTGTGCATGGGTGGAGATCAGAGGACAACTTCTAGAAGATGATTCTCTCCTTTCCAACAAGTGGGCTCTGGGAATTGAACTCAGGTCACCAGGTTTACACGCAGGCTTTTTTAACCACTGAGCCATCTTGCTTTTCTGTCTTTGAATTAGAAATTTTAAGTGAATGCACAAAGTAATACACAGATGCACCTTGCTCAGATGTGTTGCCCCGCCCCCCCATCATCCTTCTAGGACTGACCCTCCTTGTCTTGCCCACTTCCTCTCCCCAAATTTATTTATGCATTTTTATCCCACCCTACTCTGGGCCCAATCCAATTCTCCGTTTAAACCAAGCATCTGCTTGCACAATCAGGTAGAAATAACCTTGTCTTTTTTGTCTTGTGTCTTTTCCTCCTGTGCCTTTTCCTTAATCCCGCGAGGCCCCGGAGTTCTGAACACCAACCAGGAAGGAGCCAAAGAGACATCAAATACTAAGAGGGTAGAGTAACCGGCATAGTTTTCCATCTAAATGACTTCACTTACATACATGAAGACTGCTTTTCACATTCAAATATAATTATTTTTTAAAAGGCTCCCAGTAGCCCCTCTCTCTCTCTCTCTCTCTCTCTCTCTCTCTCTCTCTCTCTCTCTCTCTCTCTCTCTTCATGCTGACATTTCTGCCTTGTCACGTTTTCTTGAGAGGTTCAGTTTGGCCGACAGCCCGAAGCTCTTTGTAACATATGCCCTCCGGGTCCTGAGCGAGATGTTGATCAAAGCCCGGCTGAAATCAGCTCGGTGAGGGGCGGGGCCGGGCCATTGTGCCCCTTGCTGGGACAGCTGCTTAACAGAGCATTGGAGTGGTGTGATTACCATATGCACAGGCACATGGGATGGCTCAGAGTCCTGAGTGGAGAGAGATTTGGGGGGGGGAGAAGGGGGGAGTATCTTGTGTTTTGGCAGAGGGCTCCTGAATATTTTTAAAAACATCTCCTTGACACGAGGGTGAGTCTCATTAGGGTCCTTTCTTCCTCTGGTGTGTGACAACCTCCCCCCCACCTCAGCTGCTGCCAGTGAGGCTCATGGGTACGTCCTGCCCTCCCATTTTTAATCAATCTGGAGAACATTGCTCCAAGGTGCAATGTGAGTTACCTGAGTGGACCTAGCAAGGAAGCCTGGTCCCAAAACACGGGGGAAGGATCGTCCATGGGTCTGCAGAGCAAGACCTTGCTTCCCCCAAAATCTCCCCTCCCCTCCCTTCTCCTTCCTTCCTTCCTTCCTTCCTTCCTTCCTTCCTTCCTTCCTTCCTTCCTTCCTTCCTTCCTTCCTTCCTTCCTCCCTTCCTTCCTTTTCTCTCTTCCTTCCCTTCCCTCTTTCCTCCCTCCCTTCCTTCCTTTCTTTCTTTCTTCCCTTCCTCTTTCACCCGTTCCTTTCCTTCCTCCTCCCTTCCCTTCTTTCTTTCTTTCCTCCTTCCTTCCACGCCTCCCTTCCTTCCCTCCTCCTTCCGTCCCCTCCCTCCTCCTTCCCTCCTTCCCTCCTCCCCTCGCCTCCTCCTCCTTCTTCCTCCTTCCTTCCTTCCCTCCTTCCCTCCATCCTCCCTTCCTTCCTCCTTCCTTCCTTCCTTCCTCTCTCCCTCCCCTCCCTCCTTCCTTCCTCCCTCCATCCCTTCCTTCCTTCCTTCCTCCCTTCCTTCTCTCCCTCCCTTCTTAGACAAGTTCTCATGTAGCCCAGGCTAGCTTCCAACTTGCTGTGGAGCAAAGGAAAACCTTGAGCTTCTAATACACCCCCACCCCCGCCACCTCTGCCTCCCAAGTGCTGGGATGGCAGGTGTGTACCACCCTGCCCATTTTAGGGACGTCTTGCCTTACAGTGATAAGACACCACCAGGAACCATCGGTCTTCTTGGGCTGATTGTGAAACCAATGGAGAGCAGGCCTAGGCGGGTGGAGAGACTGGGGGGACCCCACAGACTCATGTGACCAAACACCTGCTCCTTGTCTGACCCACTGAAAGTTATGGCAACTGCAGATCTGGAACCTCAAAGCCCCGCCCTCCACCATGTCCTCCTCCTGCCATAGTGTGAGGGGTCCAGGTGGGGGTGTATTCGTTCTCTGGGTCTGTATACACGTCAAAAAAATAGGCAGGCTTCCTATAAGAGATCATTGGCTATGCCCCCCCCTGTGGTCACGCCCTCCTTTAGAATAGTTTTAATACCTCGCCCTGTGGTGGATGGTAGCAAACAGGGTCCCTGGACTCTGGTGGGGGGGGCAGGCAGATAGAGATGGGAAGAGGCCAAGCCACCAAATGAATATATGCACACGCATCCCTCCAGCTAATCACGGACGCATTTCTCGGAGAGGTGAGCAGAGCCGGAGCTGCGGGGCTCCCATTAACGTTAACTTTATTTCGGTAATGAGATGCCAGGCCGGGAACAATCACTGTGGCTAATACGTGTAATCACGGTGATGAGTCGGCATGCTGGGAGGGGTGGAGGGAGGGGCTCTGCGCAGGGGCCCCTTGGCAAGGAAGAGGCTGGGAGGCAAAGGAGCGAGGCCCTGGCAGGCGCTGGCCCTGGGAGAGTGACCAGGCCAGGAGGGACGGCCCCGCCCCACGACCCGAGCCCTGAGAGTTGTGCTGTCTCACTGGTCGGCTGAGAGAAGTTTGGTTTGTGGGGCTAAGCAGGAAATCAGCGTTCTCCTGATCACCTTTCACAGTCGGGTCCACGAACACGCGAGGGAGCAACACGCAAGATGAGCAACACGCGAGGGAGCAACACGCGAGGTGAGCAGGCCACCTCGGGGGCTCGTGCCCACGGGTCGCAGCGCAAGGGGCCATCGAGCAGTACCATCCGGTGAGTCTCGCGCTGCACTGCGTTAGGAAGCTGCCACGACAGACCCCAGCTGTCCATGTGGGCGATGTGGGCAGGCTGGGAGGCAGGAGGAGGGAAGGGGATCAAGTTCCCTTCCTGACCCAAGTTCCGGGGGCCATGCCATGAGCAGTCAGGAGGAAATCAGCAGTGAGTCCAGCAGCAGACAGCTCCTGACCCCATCCCATCCCCCCAGCAAACTCCTGGAGGAATCTGACCCGTCTCTGAATGTAGTCTGTCGAGTCCCCCAAGTTCCTGTTAGAAATAAAGGAGTCTCTGGGCTGTCAGCATGCTGGAGGCCATGACTTCTGTCCCCAGAGCTGCGACACAGACACACACCACACACACACACACAGACCTACCCCACACACCACACAGACACATATCACACAGACACACACCACATACACACAGACCTACACTACACACCACACAGACACACAGACACACATAGACACACACACACACCACATACACACAGACACACACACCACAGAGACACACACAAAGACACACACACCGCACAGACATACAGACACACACACCACACATACACATACACACACACACACCACATATACACATACCACCATACACATAACACACATACATATACAGACACACACCATACAGACACATACACACAGCATACATATACACAGATACACACACAACACTACATAATAGACACATACACATACCACACAGACACACAACAGTACATACACCACACAACACTACACAATAGACACACACCACTTGTGTGTCTACACACACAACACACACAGACACCATCACACATACACACACCACACCCTACACAACAGACACATACCACATACACTACACAGTCACATACACATATAAAACATCACATGCACTATACAACACTATACAACATACACATGCCAGACACACAAACATCACATCACCACACAATACTACACAACACACACAACATACATATATATGCCACACACATACCATATACACATAAACACCACACATGCATACATTTGTATACACATACAGACATACATACCGCACACATATACACATACTACATATACATACACTACAGACACACACCACACACATACACTCTCACACACACACCTTCCTGGGCTCTGCTCCTGACCATCAGTCCCCAATGTCAGGCTCAGCATCCTGCCCCTCTAGCCCCGTGTCCCCTCCAGCCTCGTGTCCCCTCCAGCCCCCTGATTCTTCCACTCCTCCAGCCCCCTGACCCCTCCAGCCCCGTGTCCCTTCTAGCCCCACCTGGCCCAGACCTGCCTATGTAGCAGCGTGGCAGGCTCTCACCAGAAGGCGGCATTAGAACATTCTCGGCATGCGGCTAGGTGGCTTAGCTTCATCATCGCTGCATCTCACTCCTCCTGACTGACAGACCGGCCGTGGATGCTGTCACCACACGAGACACAAAAGCACTGGAGCCAGGCGTTCCTGGTGCAGTCCGCCTGCATGTTGCTGATAAATCGCCCTCAAGTGACTTAAAGGAACAAGGTTTATTTTCTCTCACAATTCCTGGTGATGGTTGTTTGATCAGCTTGGCAGGAGAACTCACCCCAACACCAGGGTCACACCATCTCCACATAGCAGCTGAGAGAGGGACGATCCTTACTGGCCAGACCAGCATGTCTGGCCAAGTATACACAAGGAAGCAGACTTTCTCAAACAGCTCCCTCCATTTTAGTCACCTACCCGGGGACTAGTCCCACCTACCATGAGCTGGGCCTTCCCCATCTACCAAACAATCTCCTGCAGGTTCACTCTGGGCTTAACTCAACTACCAATTCTCTACAAATGTGCCCAGAGCTCAAATCCTCAATGGCCGTAAAGAATGACGGAGCAGCCACATTTCTCTCTCCTGACCCACTGCCAGACAGCAGGCCGTGGCAGGTGACGGAGTGGCCATCTAACACGCTGGCCGTGGCCTCCTGCCCAGGGTCTGAAAACACAACAGGCAATGTTGGGGACAGCAAACAGGTGGGTTAATGTGTGACTCCTGGGCACAGTTGCAAAAAACAAAACAAAACAAACTCGACTAAACCTGTTTGGGACCTTTAACGTCACAGGTGCTAGGAATCGTGTTGGGCAGAAGAAAGGAAACAGAATCCATTTCTTGGGGGTCTGTTTGCTGAAGAACAGGTTTTTCGTCTTCAGATTAATCCGACAGGTTTGGACCAGGGTAACAGGGCCCTTGTAACAAGAAACATCTTACGATTTTCTACAGAGCAATTTGCCGACGTTAGCTAAGTAAATGCCGGGCCTTCCACTGAAGAGCATCGGGTCCCTGTTTCTGAGCATCTGCTTTGGGGTGAAGACTCCAAGTTCTTGCCACTTCTCCTTGGTTGAGATCCTTCTCCGAAGGTGGCTGTTGGGCATTGAAGGAAAGATCGCAGCTCTTCCAGCACGTAGACTTTGTTTTGTTTTGTTTTAATTTTTTAAATTTTTTATTCAATTGTGTGCGTGTATGTGTGTGTGTGTGTGCGTGTATGTATGTGTGTGCATGTATGCGTGTATGTGTGTGTAGAACCACGGACGAATTCGGGAACCCCCATGGACCGCCTCCTCCTTGTTTACTCTGCCCCGGGATTCACAGGCTCCGCCCTACCAGGACCGGAAACGCAGGCCGCCCCCGCTTCCGCCCGGCGTCTATACGTGGGGTCTAGGATCCGAACTCAGGACCTTCCGCCTGCAAGAGGCTTGACCCCTGAGCCACCTCTCCAGCCCCAGCACATAGACTTTGTAAGAAAGAATGAAAGGACCATCTGAAAGGAGGCCGGTTCACTGAGCCAGGGGCCAGGCAAACCACGGCCGCTGAAGGGCCGGGCTTGTAAATAAAGTTTTATAGGCACATGACATGCTCACAAAGCTGGACATACGGATAATCTGGCCCCTTGCAGGAAAAGCTTGCTGGACTCCTGGCTAGTCACGACCTTCCGCCTCAGCAGATACTGAGGATACTTAGCAGACGGCAGGAGAGACAGCAGAGTGTACGGGTGGCCTTCGTGTGAAGTCCCTTCCCAAGCCCAAAGGGGTTTGGAGACAGAGAAGAAGGGGCAGGAGTGGGATACAACTCAGCCCTGAGCATACCACATCGCTGCTTCTGACTTGGTCTCCTGTGGAAAATGGAGGTGACGGGGTTTCACTAAGTCGATTTAAAACCCCATTGTCAACACCATCATGGGACAGAACCCACATTTCCCAGGGAATCCTTATTTCTGGTTCTCGTTCCGCAACTCTCCAACCAGGTTGGCACCAGACCCCAGTGACCCTTCCCAGCCCCCGCCCAGAGCACCCATTGGCAGCCAGCCTTCATCTCCCCTACTCCCCCACCCCCATCCCAGGCCTCCAACCTTGAGGAACCACTACGTCCACCTCTGTCTGTCCCACTCTGCTTGTCCTAGAAGTTTCTCACCGTCAGGAGAGAAACGTGCTAAATGCTTGTGTAGGGGTGTTCACGGTGCTCCGTTCACAGTGACTGACACCTTCTGATGGATCTCAAGTGGGCTCTCCACTTGAAGGACTATTATTTGGCCAGGAAAAGGAATGACGAGTCTTGAAAGTACCATGCGAAGTCACACAGGCGAAGCCAGCTACAGGAGTCTCTATACTGTATGATCCTGAGACTCTGAGCCAAACTCAGAGGTGACCCCTCCTCGTTGCAGGGGGCGCTCCAGGGCTCCACACCCTCATGTGTCCCTCCTTGTCGCCATGATGGTCACTTTTTTGGGGGATGAGGGGCCATTCTCTGAATCAGCAGTGTGGGGGTGATGCACTGACCTTGGAGGGCTGGGGGAGAAGCACAAACAAACGCACCCCAGAGAGAATTCTGGATTCATTCGAACTGGGGACTCAACACATTGGCTGTGTGCGCCTCCTCACTTTAGATCCAGAACCGCTTCCACCTGGGGGACGAGACTGACCAAGAGCTGCCCATGGAGCCAGAAACACATGGCTACCCGGTCTGCAGGAAAAAGATTCTGCTTTCCACCGGGTGTTACCCGTGGGGAGCCCCTAAGCCCAGGGAAGGACTAGACTCTGATGCCCAGCCCTGCACTCAGCCACGCGGGCCAGCAGGGGGGCAGCGTGGTCCTGTAATGCTGGGCAGACACAGGGCCAGGACAGAGGCCACCAGAGGCTGGGCATGGAGAGCCCCGGGCATCTCTTGCCAGTGGCTTTGCAGAGACCAGAACACTGTCCAGCGTGTGTGAAAGAGAACACGGAGCTTTTTCCAGATGCGGCGGGAGCTCATGAAATCTGTCACCAGTCCATGTGCCAAGACAGTGCCCAGGATAAACCCACCAAGTTGGGAGGGTGCTTCAAATAAAGAATTCAAATTGAGCCGAGTAGTTATCCCCTGAGGGCGCAGCCACTGGATGACCATTTGCTCACTTAAAAAATCAGGTAATTGACACACTGCCCAATGTTCAAGTGAGAAAAGAAACCAGCAGAAATAGAACATCACAGTGAAACCCCCCGCCTCCACAGAAGCCATGAACACGAGCCGTGACCTGGGCACAAGAGAAAAGCTTGCAAATAAGACCCAGAGCACATGAAGAACTCACACGACTCAAAAACAAAGAGACAGCTCAGTGTGACAGCACGCGCCTGCAATTCCTGCACCCTGAAAGTGGGGATGGGAATCTCAGGGGTTCAAGGTGATCCTCGCTAATAGTGAACTTAGCTCAGCCTCTGCTGAGAGAGAGAGAGAGAGAGAGAGAGAGAGAGAGAGAGAGAGAGAGAGAAAAGAGAAAGAGGAAAGAAAGAAAGAAAGAAAGAAAGAAAGAAAGAAAGAAAGAAAGAAAGAAAGAAAGAAAGAAAGAAAGAAAGAAAGAAAGAGGGAGAGAGGGAGAGAGGGAGAGAGGGAGAAAGGGAAGGAGAGGGAGGGAGGGAGAAAGGGAAGGAGAGGGAGGGAGAAAGGGAAGGAGAGGGAGGGAGGGAGAAAAAGAAAAGGGAAGAAGAAAGAAAAATAAGAAAGAAAGGAGGGAGGGAGGGCTCACTAGCAGGCATATTTTGTTTTCATGGGCAATGCTCACTTACATTAATTATTGAAACTGCATCCTAACATCCA
>JALPQD010000199.1:3315796-3440796 GCA_023101885.1 Typhlomys cinereus | reverse complement strand
ACATGTACAGCAAACTCATACATGAAGTGTAAGGCAACATTATTCCTAATAATCAGAAGGTTAAAAACCACCCAAATGTCCATCAGTGGAGAAAATGATAAAACTTGGCGCGCGCGCGCACACACACACACACACACACACACACACACACACCACCCCATGGATAATGTGCTATTTAGTGACATACGTTACAAACACACATGCAAGTACAGCAGCTGTGCCACGACCCCCACAAGGAGTTGTGAAGTGTAACCCAAGGGGGCTTCTGATCTCAGTGCATCTGATGCCTGGGCCAACAGTTCTTTGGGGGCAGCCGCCCTAAGCACTGGGAGACGCTGAGCAGGACCTTACACGCATTGTTGAATGTCAGGGTGGGGAGAGTGGGGGTTTCAAAGTCTCCCTCTAACTAGACCCCACTGACTTAAACCAAGCTTTGCCAGGTCCTGCGAGCCTGCCAGCTCTTGTCCTAGAATGCCAGGCTGGAAGGACCCTGTGTGTCCCATTACAGGTGGGCCCACAGTTCCAGAAACACAGAGATGCCACGGAGCCAGGAGAATCCAGCGGGCAGCTCTGAGACGCTTCTTGCACTGTCCTCTTCTCTGGATTGAAGACCAACTCAGAACTCAGCACCTTCAAGGCCTGAGCATTGGTTAGCTAGCCTGTATCTATTAGACGCTCTCTCACAGGCTTGCTCAGGGATGGCCTTAACTACCAATTCTTCACAGGTGTATTTAAAGGCTCGGCCTTCCTTGTCAACTTGACACCTGTACCTGTGAATTTTGGGAGCTGATAACTCAGCCTGTGTCCTGTGGTACAGTCCCCTCGCCAGGGCTGTGCTAAATGCTAAGCTCTCCTTCACACACATTCTCCCAAATCTCCAGCTGGGTAGAGACCAGTGGACCTTTGCTTAAACCAAGAATGACCTAATCCTGGGGTCTAAGAGCAAACCCAGGATAGATCCCCAGGCTGCTTACAGAGCAAGGACAAGCTGTGTGCACCGGCCCATCTCGGGGGCAGCCAGGGCAGCCTGAGCTCCCTGCAGACTCAAGACAGAGATGAGACCTGCCTGGCTCAGGAGGGTGGATGTCAGGTGAGTGCCTCAGCAGCCTTTCTAGCACTTGCCGCTATAGGACATGGTCAGAAACTGGTTATCACAGTGTTTCAGGAAAGTACGACCCACAGTGCCATCACCCTCCCAAGCCACTTGCACTGGAATTTTTTTTATTATTTTTATTATGCAGGTGTGTGTGTACACAAGAGGGCATTTTAGTGTGTGTGCCTATAGAAGCCCGAGGATGACTTTGGGAATTATCCTGGATTGTTCTACCTCCTTATTGCTTTTCTTTGGGATTTGCCAAACTTTAACATCCAGGGCTGGAATTCCAGGTTGCCGCCATTTCCATTTGGCTTTTTTTTTTTTTTAATCATTTATTCAATTGTGTGTGTGTGTGCGTGTGTGTAGAACCAAGGATGAATTCGGGAATCATCGTGGACTGCTTCTACCTCCTCTTTTTGCTCCGCCCCGGGATTCACAGGCTCCACCCACCAGGACCAGAAATCCAGAATTTGTATGTGGGATCTGGGATCCGAACTCAGGACCCTCTGCTTGCAAGGCAGAGGCTTAACTCCTGAGCCATCTCTCTAGCCCGCAGCCTGGAATCCGTACGAGCCTCCTCCATCTGATGGACACACAGGAAGGAGCTCAGGCACCTTTGTCCTCTGTTGGCCAGAGAACGGAGAGTGTGGAGCGGTGTAGAGAAGGGCACTGCCCCGTCCCTGTTCTTTGTCCCAGGGTGGCTAAGGTGCCTACAGGATATCTTGCTGGAGGGACGAGGTGCCAGGTCAGAAACACTATCTCAGCGCCACCCACAGGTTTGTCTCCTCCAGGGGAAGAGGATTTGCTATCTGCCCGGTTGGCTCTGCACCCACAAGCCTGGTTCATTGTTTTGGACCATAGGCACCGCTGTGGTTGGAAAAAATATATGCAACTGGCGCCACCAAGTGGACAGAGGCAGCAATCAGCGAGCTGAGCGCTGGGCTCCTGCCCTCTCTGCTCCTCTCCACTCTCTTCCCGCGACATCCCCTTCCCCACCCGACCCCTCACCCTCTGCATCATTGAGCTTCTGCCCCTCGCGCCCCAGAAGGGCTGCAGAGGAAAGCAGAGGTTTCGATACCGCAGCTGACTGGTTCTGTGGCTTCTCTCAGTGCTAAATCAGGTCAACGAGCTTATTTATGTCAAATAAATTAGCCGGGCCGATTGCTGAGCCGCTGCAAGGCGATCTGTCTGGAGTGGATACTGGGTGAGCTGCAGACAAAACCCAGGCAGGTTCCCATGTCACGGATGGAGCCCGGAGCTTGAGGGGCTCACCCTGCAGGGCTGCCCAGATCCACGCTCACCGGGGAAATGGAGTTCAACATGGGGTGGGAGGGAGTGCTCCTTGTGTGCCTCATAACTTCCACGCCTACCAGAGGATGCCAAGGAGCCCTGGACGACCCCCTCACGCCCAAGTCTCTCACCATGTCACCTTGGCAATTAAAATGACATGATTATAAAACAAAACAAAAAAAAATAAAAGGAAAGAAAAGAAAAGTGAGATTAAATGAACCACTTCCTGCTGAAACTTGACATACCTCACTGCTAACACCACTCACAGCACCAGTGTTCACCTGTGGATTGCCACACTCCAGTTGCATCTCCTAAAGAGGACATGCTGGCATAGGCATGGGGTCTCAGCAGCACCAAGGTGGACCAGAAACTCAAGGCTAGTCTCAGCTACATAGCAAATTCAAGGCCAGCCTGAGCTACTTTAAGACCCTGTCTGAAAAAAAAAGCAGAACACAAACACAGACTGAGCTAAAAGATTCTTTCATTGGCCATGTCCAACAGTAAATGCTCAGTTGTTTACAGATGAATAAATGTTTACCCACAAAAAATATGAATAAAGGTGATCTGAATATCTTAACACAATTTGCTCTTTATAGAAAAGGTGGGTAATAAGTCTGAAAGAATTCAGACAATTTTAATTTGCAGTTGATGAAAAGCTTTATTCTCCCCAGTGGAAAACAGGAATGAATTGTGAAAATGGAGACAATGGACTCTGCATGAGAACTCAAAACAAGCTAAAACAGGAGAAGTGGGGATAGTCAGTGGGAGCTGACCATCAAGGGCCAGGGCCTGGGTCAACCCCCAGCATGGTGGAAGGGCGTGGGGGGGAGGAAGAGAGAGAGAGAGAGAGAGAGAAGGAGGATCTGGAGTTTAAGATTATCCTCAGCTACAAGTACAAGGCTAACATGGGCTACATGGGACTCTATCATAAAAAGAAAAACAGGTGCGGAGAAGAAAAAGAAAGCAATTTTTTCCTTAGAGCTTATGTTACAATTTCTGCTAAAACATCATTTCTCTGGTAAAAGACATCATTATCAGCTTATGATTAAAAGAAAAAAAACAGTTTACATAAATCATGTTATTAGTAAAGTGAGTACTGCCTAATTTTAAATATCACCTTACTATATGATACCATGTATTAATTAATTAGCAAGGCTTAAAAAATCTAATTTAAGCCAGGATATGTCCCTCATCTCTGAAAAGTTTACTTCTTTTTTTTTTTTTTTTTTTTATTATTTATTCAATTGTGCATGTGTACGTATGTATGTGTGTGTCTGTGTGTGTGTGTGTGTGTGTGTGTGTTGTGTTGTGTTGTGTGTGTGGTGTGTTGTGTGTGTGTGTAGAACCACGGACGAATTCGCGAACCACCATGGACGCCTCCACCTCCTTCTGCCCTGGGATTCACAGGCTCCGCCCTACCAGGACCAGAAGCTCAGGCCACCCCGCTTCCGCCTGGCGTCTATACGTGGGATCTGGGATCCGAACTCAGGACCTTCCGCCTGCAAGGCGGAGGCTTAACCCCTGAGCCACCTCTCCAGCCCCAAAAGTTTACTTCTGAGGCTGGGGATGGTCCAGAACTCAGGAAGCCCTGGGGACAACACCCAAGGCTGCCAAATCTCATGTGTGCACAGACCTTATATGAAAAAGCAAACAAAGCCCTGACAGCAGATCCAGACTCTGATGTCACATGTGCTTCACCTGACTGAACTTAACACGCTTCACATATAAGTAAGAAAGAGCACGGATATCCTTCAGAATGATTCACGTGCTTCTCAAAAGAACAAAATCTATAGCATTTCCTATTCCTTTTCATGAATGTGCTAAATGCAGCTGATTTTACCACAGGAAAAATGACCGGTTTTCTAATTTGGCTGCATTATAGTCTGTCCTTATTCCAGCAGGCATGTTAAGTATCTAGAAGCAATGAGGATTTGCTATCTTATAAACGCCCCACGGGGAAGTAAAGAAACTGTCAACTCATTCCACTAAAGTAAACATGTTATGACAATGGTTCCAGGAGCTTCCCTTTTACTGAATGCTAACCTTAAGCCTTGGGATCCAGAGCAGGTAAAATAAACACAAAAATGAAAATAAGAGTCCCCAGAGGTTAGCTTCTTATTAGTGATCTAATGATTATTCTATAGCCAATGAAAACTATTCCTTAGCCACATCTGGTGCGCTTCCACATAAGGCCAAGCAACATGTGAGATGACAATAAAACCATTACTAGTATTCAAGTGGAGTTTGGGGGACTATAGTAAGAAAAAAATTTATGGACAGACATTATATTAAGAGCTCTGTAAATGAACAAGGAGAGTATTTACAACAAAAACAGAGAAACTCCATTAAGGGACAAAAAAAGTCAAATTGAAAAATGGGCAAACAGATACAGCAATGAACTACAAGCTCACAAAAGATGTTTGACATCCTTGTCAGAAAGGAAAAGGCCAATCACAGTCATGAGAAAGCCCTGCATGCACTTTAGAATTGCCATAATCATCTGAAGCAAGTGTTGGAAGGATACAGGGAGTAAAACAGACACGGTACTCATAGCAGCATACTTCCTACATTCCCAAAGCAGCAACAGCCCAAACACCAGCTCTCGAATGAATGGACAGGATGGGACATATTCACCAGAGGGAGATCACCTGACAATGAAAAGGAGTGAAGACCGACCGGTATATGTCCCACAACACTGGTGAACTTGAAAATGTTTTTCTAAAAGCAGCTAATCACAAAAGATAATAGGTTATATGTGTTCATGTATTTGCAATGTCTGCTGTAAACACATCTCTGGAGATAGATTCATGGTTGCTTAAATCTTGGGAGTTCAGAAGATATGAAAGGGGATAATAAAATACTATAAAATTGCAATAATTGTTATTCGACTCTATGCATCAATCAACTCCCATGAACTGCATAGCATGTATTATATATGACTTTTAAAATTTAAGGGCAGAAAAAACAAAAACAGACATAAAATTCTATATAAACTTTCTTCCGATGAACTTCAGTCCCTCCTTGGAAATAGTGTCTGTCTATGGAGTACAAACAAAACTCCTGCCTCAGCCTCCTGAGTGGGATGATAGCCTTGAACCATTATGCTCCGTTTGGATTCATATATATTTGGGGAAAAACAATACAATATGAGCTGGTAAGTTAGCTTAGTGAACAAAGGCACTTGCCACTAAGTCTGATGACCCAGGTTTGATGCCCTAAGTCCACACAGAATGAAAGAAGTGACTCTACAAAGTTGTCCTCTGACTTTTAAACAGGTGCTGTGGCCTATGTATACACACAGGGAAAATGTAAAAGTAAGTAATGTGTACTTAATGATAATCATCCATGGAACAATGTATCAATGTGTGCAACAAAATGTAGATAGAAGTCAAAAGTGCTAGAAAAGTCATACTAAAATCAACTCTACCAAGAAAGATACAACTGCAAAGGACCCCAGTGACTCTGAACCTACAATCCGTGAAGAATTTATTTGGGATAGCAGTCTTTCCAGTATTAATAAAGGGTGCTAGGGGCTGGAGAGGTGGCTCAGGGGTTAAGCCTCTGCCTTGCAGGCGGAAGGTCCTGAGTTCGGATCCTCGACCCCACATATAGATGCCAGGCGGAAGCACACGTGGTGGGGGCGGCCTTCTGGTCCTGGTAGGCGGAGCCTGTGAATCCCGGGGCAGAGTAAACAAGGAGGAGGTGGAGGCGTCCATGGTGGTTCCCGAATTCAGCCGTGGTTCTACACACATATACATACACGCACGCACCACCTACATGCACTTGTGAATAAATGATAATAAAAAAATTTAAAAATAAAATAAATAAAGGATGCTAAAGACATTAGTCTCATGGGTGGGAAACTATTTGGCTAAGGTCTGTAATGCCAGCTCTCTGGAAACTGACGTGGGCAGGCCATGAGTTTCAGGCCAGCATATTTCAAAATAACAAGTGTTCCTGAAGTAATTGGAAATGGAAGTGATCCTAGCACTAATTACACAGGTCTAAATTCTGCGGTAACAACTTTTTCTACTTTTCATGTCAAAAATTTGTTTTCTACATCAGAGAACTTTACTCAGCTTGTTTGATAAAGCAATGAATGAGCTGTAGCCTTGAGTGTTCAGTTTTTGGTGCTCTAACTAAACCAAACAAACGCTTAACAAGGTGATTCTGGGTTAAAGTTACACAGCTGGAGAAATATGATTACAAAGGGCTGGAGAGGTGGCTCAAGGTTAAGCCTCTGCCTTGCAGGCAAAGGTCCTGAGTTTGGATCCTAGACCCCACGTATAGACGCTGGGCAGAAGCAGGGGCAGCCTGCGTTTCTGGTCCTGGTAGGGCGGAGCCTGTGAATCCCAGGGCAGAGTAAATAGGAGATGGAGGCGTCTATGGTGGTTCCCAAATTTGTCTGTAGTTCTACACACACACACATACAGACACACATACAATTGAATAAATAATAATAATAATAAAAATTAAAAAAAGAAATACGATTACACTAGCATCAGTATGCATTTACCATATTTGAAGGAATTCTGGTGACTTTCAGACTATACTTAGGATACAATGCTAAGTACATATTAAAAAGTCAACTGAACATACACAGCAAAAAGTAACATAAGCTCAGATGGTGAACACCATATACTCAGACTAAATCCACATTAACAAGGTTTGGGCGGTACTTCTCTTATTTTTCCCCTTCACATCTGCTTGATAATTTTATCAGCTAAGTACTGGAAGTAATTGCCTCTACCACCAGTGTTGTGACTGATTTCTCCCCGTAACCTCAACAAACCTGGGGACCCTCTGATCATTTTTTTTTTTTTGACCTAGGTTCAGGGAAGATACCTCTAGTACCACTAGCCAACACATACGAAATTCAGATGGGAGGAAGAAAACAAACCCTAACCAACCAACCAACTACTACAAAAATCACTTTCCAAGTGAACAGATCTGATACCAAAAAGAAATGGACGTCTAACATTATTTTAATTTTGGTGAACAGATCTGACACCAAAAGAAACGGATTATATATAATGGCTTATTTTCCTGTTGCTGTCTAATAGTATTTTAATTTCTTTTTCAAATTTCTTTGATAAACCAAAGGCAGCAGAGGAGGTTCTGAAAAATCCTTGGGTGGTACAATGTAAGAAATGAAAACAGACTAACCAAGTAAGCTGCTGTTGGAGGGGTGGGGGGAGTGAGGGCCTCGCCCCTGGACACACATTTAAATCCTATCTTACAACAATGTATTTTGGGACATTTTATCACCTCTTAACTTCTGTCAAGTAATTCACACCTGGACTTTGTCTCTGCACATTTCACTCAAAATTGTGTCCCAAATTTTGTTCCTAACCTTCAGATTGCTGACTTAAGAATTACTCCTTTCCTAAAGATGGGTTTCCAGCTGTTTTGACCCATCCATGATCACTGCAATGTAAAGAAGGTTCCTTGTCCTTACCGGGAAAAGATGACATTGAGTTTGTTGGCCTAATCTGTTTTCCAACTCTGCTACTTCTACTAGCCAATGCATGTGACACTTTCAGTACTTACTGAGTTGAATATGTTTCTAAGTTTGGGGTCCTTAAGAGATATAGCTAGGCTGGAGCTCACTCTCAAACTGTTAGCTTGTATATTTGTCGAACACAGCTGTTCTCTCCAAGTTATATAACATCTGTTCTTCATCCAACTTTCTTCAACTCCTAGAAAAATTATTTTGTATCTCCCAGCCTCCCCTACATGCTCCTTAAATGTGTTAAGAAACTACTTTCCGCTAAGCACCAACGTTGCTAACTAAACAAGTAAAAATAATAAATAAATAAAACACTGAATGGGGAGGGAGGGTCGAGGGACAGACATGCTGTTTGTGTTCGGGTGTACAGTCCCAGCAAAAGTTGGGCGCTGGGCGAGGGCAGCATGCTGTAGGTGCAAAACACTGCTCCGCTCGGCCCAGGAAAGGAATCGGAAAATAAAGTGGGCGACGAGCGCTCTTTCCCTTCCATCTCCCGGGAGCAAGGGCAAAGGCCGCGCGTCCGGGACTTCATGGAGTGTACAGGGAAAAGAGGAAGAGAAAGGGCGCGGTGGGTTTCGGGACAGGAGGGGAACGTAAGGTGGCCGGAGACTGCTGAGCACCAAGAGGCCGCCGCCTCCCGGGCCTCCAGGGCCTCCCGGGTTCCCTCCCTCCAGGACAGGGCCAGCGCGGTGTTTAGTCCGAGCCAGCGCCGGGCGGCTCCGGATTTCCAGGAGTCTGTTCCTCCCCACGGGGCGCGGCCTGCGAGAGCCCAACGCACCCCACCCGGCTCCAGCACTCACCCCCGCGGTCTCCTCGGCAGAACATTCCAGCAAACTGCGGTCGATGGCCTGCATCTCGGGCTCCAGCTCCGACGCCATCTTCCCTCCTCTGCCTCCTCCTCCGCCGCCGCCCCAGCTCTGTCGCCGCTGGTTGCGCGTCCCTCGGGTCGCAACTGAGCCTCGGCTCCAGCAGCCTCGACCGTCACCCCCGCCCCGGGGCACTCAAGTCCCGGGTCGTCCCGGCAGCCGCGAGCCGAGCAGACCAGAAAAGCAAAGCAGGGACGCGAACCGGCAACAGAGAGGATGAGCAGCCGCTTGCGCTCGCACCTGGGCTCAGCGCCCAGAAGTCAAGTCGCCTCTTCGTCCCTGACCCGGAAAGGACACCAAGCAGCCGGGCTGGCACTCCGGATGGCCACTACCGCGTCCACGCCAGGAGCGAGGCAAAAACACCCGGGCGGAGGAGCAGAGCATTCTGGGCACTGTAGTTCTTTCCTGCAGGACCCGGAGAGAGGCGGATTCCTTAATAGGGCGCCGCGCGGGATATCATGGGAGTTGTAGTCCGTCTTCTGGCGGAAACCTGGAAGCGGCGACAATTTAGAATCTTTGGCGAGGGAATCCGGGGTGCAAGAGTAAAATAACGAGGAAAACTGTCATTTTAATCGCCTAATCTCGCTGGCTCATTTTTGGATCTTTAGCACACAGAATAGTGCCTGGCGCGTGGCACACACTCACCTGCCTGTCAAAGTCTGGAGCCTGACAGCCTTTCGGTAATTGTCAGAAGAATGAATGAACTGCGTTCTATTGCCGGGGTTCTGATGCTTTGCAGCTTTAACACTTGTAACCGAAGCGATTGACACCGAGGTTCCTTGCAACTTTTAAGACACGTTTTTAAACCTCGCAATCAATTTATGTATGACCTCTGATCGAAGTCTCTTTTTAAAAAGATCTTTCTGCAACAGAGAAGGAAACAATTTAAAAATCCACTCTTAGGAATCCATGAGTAGAACAGCGGAGTTGGCGCTTCCTTACTTCCGCATCGGGCCTGGAGCGTCCTGCAGCTGCGCGCGGCCCAAGGGGATGTGAGAACACCATTGTTTTGCAGCGAGTGAAAACTTGGGGCAAAAATTTCAAGTGACCAAAGGGGTCAGGGTCTGGCCACGGTTAGAAAAATATGCTAGATAATTTTGGCTCTTCTCTCTAAAGGTAGATTATCGCTAGTGTTGCCAGATATCTATTTAAAATGCATTTCGAGTCATCTTCATGGAGAAGTTCAGGTTCCCACAGAAGCGCTGACTCACTTATAGGAAGATACTAATAATTTTGTTACTGGGAGCTCACATCCCTAACAAGTTGGGCTTGGTCACTGGTTCTCAGTAGGTTCTCAACTAAAGAGACATGCTCAGGTGAAAGGTGGAGAAAGGAGATTTATTCAACTGTCACATTGGGAAAAGGAACAAAGGGGACCATTGACTACCGCAAGTCCATCTTAGGATCTTGACTGAGGTTTGAATGGAGGGTAGGGCCTCATGCATAACCAAAAGTCCTTGGTCAAAGTGTGGTCCCCAACCCATCTCCAATCTATCTTATTGTCTCAGCCTCTGTCTCTCCTGCAAGATAGTCTGTCAAATGGTTAAAAACTGTGTGAAATCTCTTTCTGGAGATAAGCCCCTATTATAGATGATTTCAGGCTCCCAGCACGAGACATTCTTGGGGACATTCCAATGTCTTCATCGCAAAAGGGAGAGTAAAAACGTCTCACTATATCTTCATTCCTAGGGTTGTTTCAAGTTGAAGAAAAATGATAAATACATTTGCTGCTTGGGAATGAAAGGTGTTAGCTTCTGTTAGATGCCCTAGAAGCAGGATCCCCGAAAAGCTTCCATAACTTGGGAAGCTGGCACCACACCTCCCAGCTCCAAGCAGTTACTTGATAACCATTTTTTGCAGTTTGCCTGCATGTTGCTAATAAATTCATGACTCGAGGACGTAGGGGAACAAGGGAGTTTTATTCTTTCTCAGGATTCTTGCCCTAGCTTGGCAGGAGAACATACACCAGCACCAGGAGCCAAGAGAAATGGCCACGCCATATCCACAGGACTGCTGAGAAAGGGGCAAACTATGCTGAAGAATACCAACTTATTGAAACAGCTTCCCCCATTTTATCAACCTATCCAAGGAATAGTCCCACCCAGTATGGGCTCGGCCTTCCCACATCAATCAAGCAGTCTTGCTTAGGTCTTCAAAGATGTACCCAGAATAGCTGTTAATTGTCAAATTGGCAGCCATATATCTAACTAGCATACTGAGCTAGTTAGTATCGAATCATTGCTTTCTGCTTCTTGATTGTGAATGTAATGTGACCAGCTGCCTCAAGCTCCCACCCTGAGACTGCTCTACCACAGTGGACTGTAACCTTGAAGTGTGTTCTGAAACAAACTCTTTCTCCCTTAAGTTGCTTTTATCACAGCAGCACACAAGTAACAAGACACAGGCAGAATATCAAGGTCCTGGTTTGTTTTTTTTTTTTTCTGCAAAGCACGAGTTCCATTCGCGAGTCTTACCTTTGACCCTGTTCCCTTGTATGACATACCTCAACCTCTCTAGCGGCCATCCAGGCAAAGCCTAAGAAGGCTTCCATCCAACACAACTTTGGAAGTCACTGCAGAGAAGCAAGCTCTGCCAGGACGGTCAGATATTTCCTCTGCAATTCTGTTGTGTGCCTGCAGGGAGCGCTCCTGCCTAGGGCTGACCTCCTCGCAGGACCCGCCTTCAGTGGGTCTGAGCTTACAGTTCCCTGCTAGCTGCATAGCTTGGAGCCAGGAATGTGTTCCGCGGCGCTTTGCTGTTTGAGGTTCCATAAACAGTTACGAAAGTGATATTTCCAGGACAAGGAGCTAGAAACCAAGTTCTCCCCCCCACCCTCCCACACAAATTTAGATGCCCTTCTAATGATCAAATACCAGATTTGGTTGTGGTGTGTGTGTGTGTACTCTAGAATGCAAAATGCCACTTCACTTGAAATCTATTCCTGTTCTTCAGAAATGGAGGAATTGAGGAATTTCTTGGGGTGAATTCCTTGGGGGGCCCAAGACAAAGCCAAACCTGTAGTTTGAGCAGTCCTGAATTTTCTCATGATTGATGGCACCCCTGAGAGAGAGAGAGAGAGAGAGAGAGAGAGAGAGAGAGAGAGAGAGAGAGAAGAAAGAAAGAAAGAAAGAAAGAAAGAAAGAAAGAAAGAAAAAGAAAGAAAGAAAGAAAGAAAGAATCGCCCTAAGACAGAATCTCTGGTGTTGGTGTTGAATTACCCCTAATTAATGTGTCCTCAGAATTACTACAGTGTTTGAATGGGGCTACTTTTACCAGATTACAAAAGAATTTTTGGAGACTTGATATATCATTGAACCAGAACCAGGGGGAATGACTGATCTCGCCAAATGACAGCTAACTAACTGTCTTGGCTTCTCATATTTGTTGCTGAATAAGTACATGATTCAAACAATTTAGGGGAACAAGGGGTTTGTTCTTGTTTACAAGTCTCTAGGTTACAGTACATGATGACGGCTGGAGAGTTCATACCAGAATCAAGACCAGGAGCCAAGGGACTGGCACGTCATATCCAAAGAAGATTTGCAGAAGCATACTCTCCACCTTGTCAGTCTGCCAAAGTCTCTCTCTCTCTCTCTCTCTCTCTCTCTCTCTCTCTCTCTCTCTCTCCAATGGATTCACCAATCCAAAGAATGGACTCAACTATTATGGATTAGGTCTTCCCACATCAGTTAGATTATTTCCTACAGGCCTGCTCAGAAGCTTGCCTTAACCACAAAATTCTTCAAAGGTATATCTATAGGTTCAATCCTTAATTTTCAAGTTGACATCTACAACTAAAGACTGCAATAATTAAAATAGGACTTTCTAATTTAGCAAATATTATACAAACCTGGGCACTCATTATATTTGAATTTCAGACATTAGAGTAGAAGACTGTAGAAAGAATTTAATATATTCTAAGTGAAATAAAAAAAAAAGAATATTCTAAGTGAAATATATATATATATATATATATTCTAAGTGAGAAGTTCTGAGTTATGGAAGCTTAACTTCACCATCTAGGGGCCAAATAGTGTGACTCAGGATTCTGCAAGGTATATATTTATGAAATAATTTGTTCATATTTTAATATGAGGTATAGGTGATCTCCACACTTCTTTTTTTTTTATTTAAGAGAGAGAGAAAAATGAATATGTGCTATTGCACAGAGGTGGAGGTCAGAGAAACTTTCTGAAGTTTCTTCGTTTCTTCCACCACGTGGGCCCCTGAGAAATGAACTTAAGTTTCCAGGTTTGCAAGCAGGCACCTTACCTGAGGAGACATCTCACCAGCTCTATACTCCCCCTTAATTGTCATGAATGATGAGAGACTCTGAAGAGCCCAAGTGACCAAGAACATGGCCTCTGGATCTCATGGACAGAGTGCAAAACTCATTTTTGCTCAGTTAACTGTATGTGTCAGGCAAATGAGCAAAGGTCTTCGGGGCCTCAGCTTATCCATAAAGTGGAGATACCCATAATACCTACCTCACAAGACTGATGTGAAAGTGAATTAATAAGACATTAGCAAAAGTCCTTGGACAGAGTATCTAGCTGACAAGGATTTATTCACATCAGCTATCATCATTGTTGTAGTTATTTTTAATATTTATTTGACAGGGAGAAGGCACTGCACATGCATGCATATGTGGGTAGAGGTCAGAAGACGACTTTAGGAAGTCACTTCTCTCTTTCTACCATATAAGCTCCTGGGATACGAACTCAGGTTGCCAGAGTTGCAGGCAGGTGCCTTAGCCCCTGAGCTAGTTCATCAGCTCCATTGATATTATTTTTTTTGGGAACACCTTTCCGGTCAACTGTCTGAACCACTCAGCATGGTCATGTGAAGTGGAGGTGCATCTGGGGATTTCTACATATGTACTGATCCACCTGATGGTTCACGGGAAGGCACCAACGTTCAACTCGCAATTTCTTTCTTCTACACTCTTTGTGTGTGTGTTTTAGGAAATATGGTGGGACCTTCCAGGCTGTCTCTGAGAATGGACAAGGAGCTTTGTTCTGGTACCAGATGGAGAGATGAGAGTCCAGACTGGCAAATCTGGTGGCTATTTCCGCCTGATCTTCAACAGAGCAGAAGCCGCCTTGGAGAGCCACTGGCAACCTGCACCATTCCTGCCTCCTGTCACACTAGCCCAGTAGGGCAGATGGTTTGTTCTGTTAGCTGTCTGCAGTTACCTATCTATCTATCTATCTATCTATCTATCTATCTATCTATCTATCTATCTATCTATCTATCCACCTATCTATATTTCTTTCTGTCTACCTACCTATCATCTATTTAAATCTATCTAAATCATCTATCTACTATCTGTACCTTTCTAAATTAAGTGTTTGCCTACCTATCTATATTTCTACCTATCTATATTTCTAACTACCTATTTTTTTAACTTTATTTATTTTTACTTATTTTTCATGTGTGCGTGTGCGTGTGTGTGTGTGCATCAGAGAACACTGTGAGTCCCTGTGGAGGGCCAAAGATGACTTTGGGAATCATCCTGGATTGCTTCTACCTCCTTTTTGCTTTGCTCTGGGATTTCCCAGGCTCTGCCCAGCAGTGCCAGAAGTACAGGTCACCCACTGGTTAGCCTGGAGTTTTTACATGGGACCTGGGATCCAAATTTAGGACCTTCTCCTTGCAAAGGCAGAGTCTTGAGTCCTGAGCCATTTCTCCAGCCCATCTAACTACCTATTATCATCTAAATCATCTATCTATACTTATCTACCATCTATACATCATTTGTCACCTATCAGTCCTTCTATCACCATCTGTGTCTATGGCTCACCTATCATAATATTTATTATCTATCTATCATCATCATCTATGTCTATTTATCATCTATCGTCTGTCTAGATCTATCATTTATTATATATCATTATCTTCCTCTCTCTCTCTATATATATATATTATCTCTATCAGTCATCCTATCATCTATCTATCTATCCTCTATCTATCTATCTATCTATCTATCTATCTATCTATCTATCTATTATCTGGTGTTTTTGAGACAGGGACTCACTTAGCCAGGCTGGCCTTGAATATGTACATAATCAAGGATGATCTTGGATTTCCAACCCTTCTGCTTCTTCCCTACTACCAGAATTACAGGCTCATACCACCCATACTGGGCCGTTTTCCTGTATTTTGCAATGTTTATTTCAGAAGCGCGTACACTCTGTGTGTGCCACAAAGTGGCTTTAGGTTTCAAGACTTAACAAAGGAAGACAAAGCTTAGGTGAAGCAGAGTCAGCAAGGTGGAACTATGTTTGGTGGGGGAGTCAGCTATAGGTGCAGGAGAAGGGGCAGGGGACACACATCACTGCTCAGAAGAGGTGGGGACACCATCAAGCCTCACTTTGTGATTTAATTAACTGCATTTCGAAGTTTGAAATGCATCATACTCTAATAGCATATGTTTAGCAACATGGGTTAAAAGAGTTGAAAAAAACTGTTTTGGAGGAAAGAGAGGTACCCCTCCGCCCACCACCTGACCTGAAGTATCTCTCCCCACCTTAGGGTAGAGAGAACTCAGCATGCCTGAGACCTGACTGAGTACCGGGTGCTTCGTTAGCACATAAGCGTTCAATCCAAAGGGCTGGCGAGATGGATCAGTGAGTAAGGTGCCTGCTCACAAACCCAGCAACCTGAGTTCAATCCCCAGAAGTCCACATGGTAAAAGGAGAGAACCGACCTCTGAAAGTTGTCCTCTGACCTTTACCCATGGCTCACGTCTCTCTTTCACTCTCTCTCCTCTTGTATGAATAAATAAAATGTTTTTGAAAAGAACTTAAAATAACACATCATGAGAGATGGCTCAGGGGTTAAGACTCTGCCTTGTAATCAGGAGGTCCTGAGTTCAGATCCTAAGTCCCACATAAAAACACCAGGCAGAAATGGTGGTGTCCTGCACTTCTGGCCCTAGGAGGAAGAGCCTTGGAAAGCCCAATGCGAAGCAAAAGGGAGGTAGAAGCAATCCAAGATGATTCCCAAAGTCACCTTGGTCCTCCACAGAGACACACAGTTCTCGTTCTCTCTCTTTCTCTCTCTCTCTCTCTCTCTTTTTCACACACACACATACACATATAATAAATATTTTTCTAAAAAACCCATCATGTTTATATCAACTACATGTTAAAATGATATTATCTGGCTACATGTGGGTTAAATAAAACATTAAAATATATATCTGTTTATTTTCACCTTTATTGTTATCACTATTAATTTTCTTGAGATAAGGTCTCATATAGCCCAGGCTGGCCTTGAACTCACTGAGTAGTGTAGCCATGGATAGCCTTGATCCGCTTGCACCCATCTCCCAAGTGCTGGAATTACAGGCATGCGCCTCCATGCCTAACTTCTTTTTACCTTCTAAAATGTGGCTGCTAATTATTTTAAACTTGAGTCAGTGGTTGAACTCAGTGGTTAAGGCTCCTAATTTCAAGTCTAGTAACCCGAGTCGATCCTTGGAAGCCCACATGGTAGAGGAGAACTAACTAACTCTCTCTCTCTCTCCCTCTCTCCCTTCCTACTCACTTATCTCTCTCTTCCCTCTCTCATAAAAAACAAATTTTTAAAAACTTAAATTTGCCCTAGGCAATTCACATTTGTGGATCATACTTTATTTTTATTAATCAAAGCCACTAGAAGATAACAGCTGAAGCAGATTGTTCAGGTTGGCTGTTTGTGGTCTTTGGAGCCTCCCTAAGAGCAGAGGAAGAGATGAGAAAGTAACTTTTCCTTTGACTATCCGACTGAGGATTGCATGGAAAGGAAACTAAAGTGAGTTGGAGAGCCAGGCATAGGGACCCACGCCTATAACTAAGAGGCTGAGATAAAACTATCCTGAGCTACTAGTAAATGCCAGGCTAGGCCAGGTTTGCACAACAAAGCTCTATTTCAAAACAAAACAAAATCAGAGCTGGAGAGACATCTCGGGTGTTAAGCTTCTCCCTCATAAGCAGAAGGTCCTAATTTGATCCCAGCTCCCTCATTAAAAAAGTCAGCCAGATGGGCTGGAGAGGTGGCTCAGGGGTTAAGCCTCTGCCTTGCAGGCGGAAGGTCCTGAGTTCGGATCCTAGAACCATGTATAGACGCTGGGCGGAAGTGGGGCGGCCTGAGTTTCTGGCCCTGGTAGGGCGGAGCCTGTGAATCCCGGGGCAGAGTAAACAAGGAGGAGGTGGAGGCGTCCATGGTGGTTCCTGAATTCGCCCATGGTTCTACACACACACACATACATATACACACACGTGCACACACGTGCATACACGTGCATACACGAATTAAAAAAAAAAAAAAAAAAAAAGTCAGCCAGAAATGGCTGTGGCCTGTACTTCAGGTCCAGAAAGGCAGAGTCTGGGAAACTCCAAAGCAAAAGCAAATAAGAGGGAGAGGCAATTCAGGGTGATTCCTGAAGTTACCCTTGGGCCTTCACAGGTGCACAGACCATTGCCATCTGATACACAGAGAGACACACATACACAGGTGCACACCCATAGATAGATAGATAGATAGATAGATAGATAGATAGATAGATAGATAGATAGATAGATAGAGATAGATAGATAGATAGATAGATAGATAGATAGATAGATAGATAGATAGATAGATAAAACAAAGCAACAGCAAAAATCTACAAACAGTAAACCATGAAGCTAACTCCCCCCACCTCCCACTGCTGTCTGTTTTCTTCAGTCTCTTGGTTCTCAATCACCCACGACAGTTTATTTCCCTAGGGACTCTGGAAGATCCAAGACTCAGATGTGTTCCTGTCTGGTCAAGCCACACTCTTCTCCAAAGGAGCTCTGATTTGCAGAACTCTGAGCTTCAGCCCAGACTGAGAACCGTACTCCAGGCAGAGGTGCAATCCCTTCTTGGGAACAAGCCACCCCTTGGGAAGGTCACTTAGCACCTCTTAGAAAGCAGTGGCTCACCGTGATCTGGAAGGCTATGGATCAAGTTCTCATGAATTTTCATTTAAAAAAAAAAAAAAAAGAAAACTGGGCTGGGGAAATGGCTCAGCAGTTTAAACACTTGCCAAATCAGTGAAAAAAATATCAGTAAAAAATAAAAGAAAATTTATTCAATTGTGCGTGTATGCATGTGTTTGTGTGTGTATGTGTGTGTGTGTAGAACCACGGATGAATTCGTAGTCTGGATCCTCAGATCTCACGTCAAAAGTGCTGGATGGGCGCAGCAGCCCATCTTCAATTCCAGCCAGGGAAGGCAGAGCCTGGGGAACCCAGAGCAAGCTGGCTCACCGGGCTAGTCCTACCAGTGAGTTCAGAGTTTGATTTGAGACCCTGTCTCAAAAGACTAAAGCGGAAAAACAATCACGAACGACTCCCAGCTATCAACCTTGGACTTCCACGGGCATGCACATACATGCACACTCACACACGTGAACACCTATACACACACGCACATACCTATCCAATACATACACAAGAAAATGGAAAAAGAAATAAAAATGGAGGTTTAGCTGGCCATGGTAGAGCAGCTCTTAATCCCTGCACTGGGGGGATGGACGCAGGAGGATCAGGAGGAGTTCAGGGTCATTCTAGGTTATGTCCTAAGGAGGAGGGCAGCTTGTACTACAGGAGACCTTGTACAAAATAAAATAAAAATAAAGTAAAACAGGGCTGGAGAGGTGGCTCAGGGCTTAAGCCTCCGCCTTGCAGGCGGAAGGTCCTAAGTTCGGGTCCCAGTTCCCACGTATAGACGCCAGGCAGAAGGGGGGGGCTGCGTTTCTGGCCCTGGTAGGGCGGAGCCTGTGAATCCCGGGGCAGAAGGAGGTGGAGGTGTCCATGGTGGTTCACGAATTCGTCCGTGGTTCTACACACACAGACACACACGCGCGCGCACATACACATGCATATGCACACAGTTGAATAAATAATAATAATAATTAAAAAAAAAAAAGATGGCTGGTCAGACTAGCCCTGTAGATGAGCTCTGGGTTACAAGTTGGAAGCCAGTCTAGGCTAGGTAATGATACTACACACACACACACAGACACACACACACACAGACACACACACACACAGACACACACACACAGACATACAGACACACAGAGACACACACACAGAGACACACAGACACAACACACACACAGACACACACGCACACATACACACATAGACATACAACACACACAGACACACACAGAGACACACACACACAGACACACATGCACACAGACACACACGCACACATACACACAACACACACAGACACAACACACACAGACACACAGACATACACACAGACACACACACACCTTCTTTGAAAGGAGGAGGAGGAAAAAAGAAGAGAGAGGAAAAGGAGGAGTGAGGAGGAAGAAAGAAAAAGACAAAGAAGAAGGAAGAGGAGGAGGAAGAGAAGGAGAAGAAAGGAGGAGGAGGAGAAGGAAGAAGGAGAAAAAGGAGGAAGAAAAAGGAAGAGAAAGAGGACAAGGAGGGAAAAAAAAGAAGAGAAAACATAGTTCAGTTTCCAAAAACAAAAGTTAGCGGGTCCCTGCCTGCAAGCGGGAACACTAAAACATTAACAGTCAGTTATATTTTCAGGCAATCTCAGGAATTTTCACTTTCATCTTTACGATTTTCTTCACCTTCTAATTTTAGCAGAGTGTATCTTTTGGGTGGTGTGTTTAAAAAAGAAGAAATGCAAACTAAGATATTTCAGGATACGAAAGAACAACGCCTAGTAGAGGAAGAGGCAGGACCAAGCAGGAATCGGCGCTTGAGATGGGCTTGGAGCCCAAATATAACTCCATCACCCAGGGTCACCTCCAGAGAGTGGCAGGGGCTGGGTTATGTTGGAATTGCTTCAGGTCAGCGCCTTAGACCTGAGCCTTTGAGGGCTTTTGCCTTGCCTAACCTGTGAAGAAGCCTCATGAGGTCTCTGAGCAGATGCTCCACCTCCTGATTCTGGTTGCTCAGAACATTTGCCCTCCGTGGAGTCCGTCCTCCCTGACCCAGGCTGGGTGCTGGGTGCTAAGTCCCCTCTTCCTCGCACAAGCCCTTCAGATTCCTGTCTCAGGTTTTCCTTCACCTGGGAACCCATTCCATACAAATCCTCCCAGGTCTCAAGTGTAGTGCAACCCAGACTTCGTCCTGTGTGTGTGTGTGTGTGTGTGTGTGTGTGTGTGTGTGTGCACGCGTCCCTGCCTGTATACCTGTGTGTGTACACTCATATCTAGAGGCCAAAGGTTGACATCAGGTTTTTTTGTTTTTGTTTATTTATTTATTTATTTGTGTGTGTGTGTGTGTGTGTGTGTGTGTGTGTGTGTGTGTGTGTGTGTAGGCATACATATGTGTATCAGAGGGCACTGTGTATGCCTGTGGAGCCCAAGGGTGACTTTAGGAATCATCCTAGATTGCTCTACTTTTTTTTTTGTTTTGTTTTTTTTGCTTCCCTCTAGGATTTCCCAGGCTAAGCCGTCCAGAGCCAGAAGTGCAGGCTGCCACCGTTTCAGCCTGGTGTGTTTACGAGGGTTCTGAAATCCAAACTCAGGTCCCCCTACTTGTAAGGCCGAGTCTTAACTCTTGAGCCATCTCTTGTTTTTTTTTTTAAACAAGACTTGAGCAAAGGAGTCTGAGACCAGGCTGGGCTGCAAAGCCAGACACATCTTTTTCCAGTATTCAGGAGGCTGAGGCAGGAGGATCACAAGCTGAAAGTCATCCTGGGCTGCAAAATAAAACCTCATTGCAAAAAACAAAGTGAAACAAACAAGGCTGGTAAGATGGTTGAGGGAGTAAAGGGCTTGCAGTGCCAACCTGACAACCCTGAGTTCCACCCCTGAAACCCATGTCAAGGTGGAAGGAGAGAACCAGCTCTACAAAGTTGCCCTGAGACTTCCACATATATGCTATTGCACATGCATACTTATATATACAATAAATTTAAAAAGAAACAGAAAAAGAGGCAGAGGGGGCTGGAGAGGTGGCTCAGGGGTTAAGCCTCTGCCTTGCAGGCGGAAGGTCCTGAGTTCGGATCCTAGACCCCACGTATAGACGCCAGGCGGAAGCGGGGGAGGCCTGCGTTTCTGGTCCTGGTAGGGCGGAGCCTGTGAATCCCAGGGCAGAGTGACAAGGAGGAGGTGGAGGCGTCCATGGTGGTTCCCGAGTTCGTCCGTGGTTCTACACACACACAGACACACACATACATACATACACACGCACACACACTCACAATTGAATAAATAATAATAATAAAAAAAAATTAAAAAAAAAAAAAAGAAAGAGGCAGAGAACCTTATGGATAATAATATTCATACTGTTCCCATCCACTCCCTGCTGATCTCTCTCATTTGTTCATGTGTGCCTTTAAACAATGTATTTATGGAAAAATATTCATACTATATATTAAAACTATAATATACATTATACAATTTATAGAAACTCATAATTATGTAAATTACATGTGAATTATAGAATTATGACTTGTATAATTCTATATGTAGAAATTATATTATGTATATATGTACATATTATACAATTTATAAATTATAACTATATAATGTAACAAGGTTATGTTTTTAGATTCTTTCTGCCATTGTGTTATATTCAGAAATAATATAACTAATATATAAATTACATATGATTATAAATATAAATATAATAATGTATGCTTATATTTACATAATAATTTTAATGATTATTATTATTCATAAGTATGACCTTGCCATCTAACTCATTATATGCCTCAGACTCTCAAGTGCTGGGCTTATAGGCCTACATCACTATTTCATTTATTTATTTATATTTGAGTCTGCTCTTATGTGGCCCAGAATGGCCTCAGCTCACTATGTAGCAGAAGATGACCTTGAACTCCTGATTCTCCAGCCCTCCAGCGCCCAAGCACTGGCACAGTGGGCATCATGCATATCTTCCTGTTGGAAAAGATAAAATGAAGCTACAAAAAGAGTCTGAAGAACCAGAATATTTTTATGTGTTCTTGTGAAGAACTCCTTTCTAAATATAACACAAATAACAGAAAGCGTCAAGTAAAAACAGATTATATTTGACTACAGACACGCACTCATAAACATACACACACTCATACACAAAATCCCTTTGTAAAAAGTACAATAGAAATGATGTTTGTGGAGAAAATCTTTGCTGCATGCATGAATAGACAGATATTGCAAAAAAAACCGCGTGAGTTATCAAGAAAAAAGCATTCTGCTAGAAAAATGGCATAGAGCATGAATGATTGCCACAGATGTGCAGACGATAGGGGGCTCATGAAAGACTCTATCTCCTAAGTGAGGGTAAAGTATATGAAAACAAATTCATTAAAAAGCCATTCCCTGCCTTTCCCCCCCTCAATTGCATCAGCAAAAAAAAAAAAGTAAAAAAATTAAAAAGGAATAAAGAAGCTATAATATCCTATGCTGGAGGAAGACTAAGGGAAAGAAACAGGGAAAGAAACAATCAGTGTGTATAGCTTGTCATCTGGTCACTATATAGAAATATGTTTTTTTAATTGTATTTAATCTTATTTTGAGAGACATAGAGATGAGGGTCCTTAAAGGACCCACTTACCCAGCAGCCCCTTTATGAGTACCCTGCCCTTACCCTCTGTTGCAGTTACTCTGCATGTTGGCAGTACATTCGGAATCAAACAGCTTAGGGAAACGTTGGGTTTTATTCTTTCTTACCATTCTCGGTTACAGATCTTAGTCCAATTTGGCAGGAGAATTCACACCAATACCAGGAACTCTGGGAACTGGCCACACAATATCCACAGGAATTGGTGAGAGAAGGGAAAACTTCACTTGCCAGTCTGGAAATCTGCCAAAGTATGCCAAGCTACCAATCAGTTCCCTCCATTTTATCGACTTGCCCAGGGTTGGTCCTACCCCCATGATCTGGGTCTTCCCACATCCATTAGACAATCTCCTGCAGACTTGCTGAGGGCTTGCCCTAACTATTAACTCTTCACTGGTGTGCTCAAAGCTCAGCCTTCAATGCTCAAATTGACACACACACAAACATATATATATTTTTATATTAGTCATATATATTTATATATATATGACTAACATACTCTCATCTCCTTTTGAGACATCTGTCCTTAGCCATAGCTACCATAATGGGGCACACAGACAACCCCTAAATCCCAGCGGTTACCCACTTGCCAAAATTTATTCTCTGCCCCCCACCAAGATGACAGGAGTGTCTATAGGCTGGGTTCTGGTTAGCTTCCAGGGGTTTCCTGGTGGGAACAGTGACCCAGAGGTGACACTTAAACTGGCCAGGCCAATCCAAGGGCCAAAGCCACAAGCATTGCATTGACCAAAGTGCATCGCAAGACTGAACCTAAAAACAAATAAGGAAACTATTCACATTCCAGGACCCACCGGGAAAATCTTTAGAGATAGAGAGAGAAAAAGAGAGAGAGAGAGAATAGGTGCGTAGCTCCTCCTAGCACATCTCGCCATTGGCCAGCCCCAAGGCCAGCACAGAACATCACACAAGAATTCCTCCACACAGTTTATAGAGCTCTCACTCCAAGGCTGAGATTTGAGGGGCAAACAAGGACATTCGTGCAAAAGTGCAGAACACCGGCAGGCACATTTAAAAAATACTCAGATTAGCATTTGTTAGATGCAACAGTAAATCACGTTGCCATTGAGAGTGATAGCTTCACGGATAGTCGATTAAATATTTGAAATATTTGTAACAAGTAGGGCCTGATGAAGGAACACGCAAGAGAAACAGGCGTTCAAGGTCATCTTCAGCTATATTGCAAAGTTGAAACCAGCCCGAGCTACTGAGACTTTGTCTTTAAAAAGAGAAGAATAAATAAAATAATAATAAGAGTTAGTGGCAGTTGATGACTACTGGGGAAGGGAGGGTAATTTTTTGGGTGTAACTGCTGGTGGTTTTGCACGGATGCCCCCCACGCACCTGGGGCAGCACTGATGGAGTTCAGTGGATTACTAAAAATAAAAAAATAAGGACCGGCGGGATGACTCAGCAGTAAGGCGTCTACTTGCAAATCTGATGACCTGAGTTTGATTCCCAGAAGCCCACATGGTGGAAGGACAGAAGTGACATTTGAAAATTGTCCTCTGACTTGCATCCATGTGCCCCGTGTTCTTTCTTTTTTTCTCTCTAACACCTTTCTCTCTCTCTCTCCCAAATAAATAGTTTTCTTATTTCATGTATGTGCGTATGTTATAGGTGGGGGTGTACGTGCACATGTGTTCACGGGTACATGTATATGTAGACACTTGAGTGTGTGTGCCTGTGGAGGCCCAAGGGTGCGATCAGGATCCATCCTGCATCACTCTTCCACCTTATAATTGTGAGCCTGGGTCTCTAATGAAAGCCAGAGCAGGGGCTGGAGAGGTGGCTCAGGGGTTAAGCCTCTGCCTTGCAGGCGGAAGGTCCTGAGTTCGGATCCCAGATCCCACGTATAGACGCCAGGCGGAAGCGGGGGCGGCCTGCGCTTCTGGTCCTAGTAGGGCGGAGCCTGTGAATCCTGGGGCAGAAGGAGGTGGAGGCGTCCATAGTGGTTCGCGAATTCGTCCGTGGTACTATACATACACAGACACACACAGACACACACACGCGCGCGCACATACACACGCACATGCACACAGTTTAATAAATAATAATAATAATAATAAAAAAATTTAAAAAAAATTAAAAAAAAAAGAAAGCCAGAGCATGCCAGGCTCTGAAATTATAGGCAGACTGCCATACCCAATAGGCATTTTTACATGGGATCTGGAAGTCTGAACTCAGTTTCCTTGGCTTGTGAGGCAAATGTGGTAACCACTGAGCCATCTCCTTAGCTCATAAATAAATAAATATTAAAGATATAATGAAGTAAATAAAGAAGACAGGTGGGAGGGGGACTGTTTTGGGGGCTCAGAGGAAGTGGGATGGGAGCAGGGTGGATATGAGCAGGGTACATTGTATATACCTATGAAGTTGTCAAAGAAGGAATAAAAATATTATTTTAAAATAAATAAAAAGGGGGGGGCTAGAATGGTGGCTCAGGGGTTAAGCCTCTGCCTTGGAGGCAGAAGGTCCTGAGTTCGGATCCTAGACCCCATGTATAGACACCGGATGGAAGTGGGGGTGGCCTGCGTTTCCGGTCTTGGTAGGGTGGAGTCTATGAACCCCGGGGGCAGAGTAAACAAGGGGGAGGCAGTCCATGGTGGTTCCCGAATTCGCCCGTGGTTCTACACACACACACATACATACACACACGCGCGCACACACATACACGCACAATTGAATACATAATAAATAATAAAAAAATAAAATAAAATAAAAAGGGTCTGGGCAGTGATGGCTTAGGTGTTAAAGCCTTTGCCTCATAAGCTAAAAGACTTTAGTTCAGATCCTCAGATGTTACATAGAAATGCTGGAAATGGGGGCTGGAGAGTGGCTCAGGGGTTAAGCCTCCGCCTTGCAGGCAGAAGGTCCTGAGTTCGGATCCCAGATCCCACGTATAGACGCCAAGCGGAAGCGGGGGCAGCCTGCGCTTCTGGTCCTGGTAGGACGGAGCCTGTGAATCCCGGGGCAGAAGGAGGTGGAGGCGTCCATGGTGGTTCATGAATCTTCCGTGGTTCTACACAGACACACACACACACACACACACGCGCGCGCGCGCGCCACATACACACGCACATGCACACAGTTGAATAAATAATAATAATAAAAAAAATTAAAAAAAAAAAAAAAAGAAATGCTGGAAATGGCCACAGCCTATACTTCCTGAAGGCAGAGCCTGGGAAATCCCAGAGCAAAGCAGTAAGGAGGTAGAACAATCCAGGATGATTTTCAAAGTCACCCTTGAGCCTCCACAGGCACACACACTCAAGTGAAGGTTCTATGCACTCCCCACCACACACACACACACACACACATACACATATACACACACACACATATATACATGCGCACGCGCAAAAAATAAAATAAATTTTTAAAATTCACAATGAGTTGTTAAGTGAAAGAGATTATAAGGCAGGTGTGCCTCATAATATCATTGAAAAATATACCTAGAAGAAAGACTAGAAGGAGGTGTGTTTTCATTTCTGGGCTGTCCATTCAGGAAAGGTCTCCTGCCATCCTCACGCTGCAACCTAGGCTGGTGGGCAGGGGTCATCCTCTTGTTCTCCCAAAAGTTTTGGGTCAGGTGTTCATTATAGTGCTGGGAATATGAAACGAAGACAACTTGGTACCAGAGAAGTGGGGGTGCTGTGAGAAGGAGACATGCCGCTCTACTCCTGACTTTGGATATGATGTGGCCAGTTCCCTCCGGCCCTCTCCAACCACGATGAACCCCCCTGAAAGATGGAAATGGCTGGTAGCCCCTGGACAGGGACCCTCGTAGCTCTGCCTTCCTCATGAAGCGCTTTGGTTTAGGCAGAAACAGGAAGTAGTGACCACAGACACAGAATCTCCTTGCATGTGACCATCGCTGGGCCCGTCTAGGGTCCATCCCTCTGACCCTCTCTCCAGCCTCCCTGCCTGAGGCTGCTCAGGGCCCCAAATGTGCGCATCCAGCCCCTCTCGATTCTTCCATCCCTTCCTCACGAACCCTGGTCAGTTGCCAGGCAAAATGATTCCCCTATGTTCTAAAGGAGGGGAAGTGGATGGAGCAAGAAATGGGGATGACTCAGCGTGGCCCATCCCCTCTGTGGACCAAAGAGCTCAAAGCAAAAGTCTGTGACCCCCCAGCTGGCAAAGGCAGCCAGCTCATGTTGGAGAGCATGAACTACGTCGGGTACAGCAGTTAGTGCAAACACACCTTAAAGAATGATATTCCTGGCGTGAAAGGGAAAGTTAGAACAAATCGGCTGGTCTCGGGTGATGGGGTGATTTCTGAGTGTAGATGTGTATGCTTCAGTCGTTTCTGGGAGTTTCTCTGCTTAGCCCCCTTTGGGGATTGGTGCTGATGGAATGGTGAGTCACTGTTTGGCCAGCTCTTCTCCAGGATTTAATCCCTTAATGTAAAAGGGAATTAGGCAAGAGGATTAAGAAAGACTTAATAAGATTCATGACCGAATTATTAAAAAGTAAGCCCTGGCTTAAAATAACCTAAGAGGTGACTAGACTGAATCAGGCAAGGAACAGGAGGAGGACCCCCGATTCTGGTACAAGAGATGTTATCTGTTAGTTTCTTCATGAAATTGATAAGCAATGGTACCTTGCTTGAAAGAGAACATTCCTGCTTGCTCAACCAAGGAGAGAATTTATTGGCCGGTTGGTGGGAGAGGCTGGGCTTGGTGAGAACCACACCAGTCCTGGGCTAGCCTGGTGTTTCTCCTCCTCTGCCACAGGGTGGGCGTCCATACCAGCCGTGACTCAGTCTTTCCAGTCTCTTGTGGGCAAAGTCTCCCAGGGTTGATAAGCTCCTAGGTCATACTCCAGAGCAGAGCTGAAGGAGACTGCTGAAAACTAAAGCTAAATCCTAGCTGCATTCTCATGAAGCGCTTTGGTTAGGCAGAAACTCCCTCCCCTCCCCTCCCCTTCCCTCCCCTCCCCTCCCCTTCCTTCCCCTCCCCTGAGTTCAGATCCCAGGTCACACGTAAAAATGCCAGGCAGAAATGGTAACCTGCACTCCCAGCCCTGGTGGGCAGAGCCTGGGAAATGCCAGAGCAAAGTAAGAAGGAGGTAAAAGCAATCCAGGGTGATTCCTGAAGTCACCCTTGGTCCTCTACAGGGACACACAGTGCCCTCTCACACACACACACACATACTAATAAATAAATTACTAAAAAAAGGTGAATAGCTCTTGAAGACACCAAATGACACTGAGGTTGTCCTCTGACCTCCACACACATTGTGCATGTGTGTGTATGCACACCTGGATACACATAGATTTGCATATGTGTGCACACAAGTACATGCCATGCAAGTACATGCATGTGGACCCAGAACAAGCTGACTAGCTTAATAGTCTGCTCTGAGTTTAATTAGAAACCCGGGCTTACAAGAAGAAGGTAGAAGAGCAACTGAGGATGATTCCCAATATCACTTTTGGGCTTCTATAGGCACACACATTCAAGTGCATATATAAATATATAGATATATATTCACTTGTGCCCACCCATTTGTGCCCGTCCACATCTCAAAACACACACACACACATTTCAAAAAAATAGGTTCTAATATTTTTTTCTTTTATGCATGTGTGTATCGGGTGTGTGTAGTGCAAGTGCATGTGTTCTTGTGTGATGCATGCCAGGCAATGTGCAATCCATGGTGTACCTGTAGAGGCCAGAGAACAGCTTTGTAAAGTCACTTCTCTCCTTCCATCTTTATGTGGGTTTGGGGGATTAAATTCAGGTCATCAGGCTTGTGCGGAAAACTCCTTTTCCCATTGAGCATCCCACCTGCCTGTGTACTTATCTTTCTATGATTTTGGTAAGTTCCCCAAGCCTCCTCTTATTTACAGATGAAAAGAAGATGGCGTGGGAATAATACTGGGGGGGCCACAAAAAGCATGCGCCAGAATGCAATAGATGTCATTCTTATTACAGTCGTAAATACAAGGAAATAAAAGGAGATAAAAGGAATACGAAATTAGTATGCGCCATCTGGTGGCGAGAACTGTTTCCTGAATCAGGAAAATTTCACCCTTTTTGACTATTCTGTGGATGAATAAAGTCTTTATCCTTTTTACCCAAAAGATTTTGGCTTTCTCAAGAGGGAAAATTTTTTTTGATTGTTATTTTGAAAGGTCACAGCTTAAGTAGTTTTGAAGGTTTTATTTGTTAAGAAAGCAAATGATTCACCTCACCACCCTGGGTCTGCTTTCCAACGTAAGCACTCTGACCAGTCATCTCTATGTTCTGTCTTATGATAATTGTGCACATGGGTAGAGTTTTTCTGCCCTCTTTTCAGTGGGAGAACTTTCTTTTTGGTGTCTTCTGGAACAGAATTTCCCATACTCTACCAAGCACATGTGTACACACATACTCGTGCCCACACCTATGTATATATGGATGCATGCATACACAAGTGCCACATGTGAACATATGTGTGCACATGCACATACAAACACAGGTGCACATAGTTGTGCAGACACACATACATGTATATATGCATAAGTGCACACATATGCCATATGTGCATAAATGCATGTACACATGTATAAATATAGGCACAGGTTGTACACTATCACATTCTAATGCACACATGTACGCATGCACACACATGTGTGTGCACACAGCAAGTGGAACCCTGAGTTTTCAGCATCTCTTTTGCAGAACCATGAACTTCAGCAGACAATGACAAGTGAACTGGACATACATTTAAGCCCCTCGTGGCCTTGTCTGATTTTGGAAGTGTCACACCCTAATTGTGTTTGTCTTCCAGTTCTCTTTCTCGCTAAATAAATGAGTTGTCAATAACTGTTGCATATGCAGTAAGATGTGGTTCTCTGTCTCAGGGCTCTGGAATCCCAAATTCATGTTATGATAATTCAATAAGAAAGTAGGTATGAAGACTGCTGCGACAGTACAGAGGGTTAAAGGGCCTGTTCCCAAACTTGACAACTCAAGTTCGATCCCTAGAAGCCCACAGAAAGTTGTCCACTGACTTCTACCCACATGCCATACATGTTCTCTCTCTCTCTCTCAATTTGTTTCCCCAATATTTCAAATAAGTGAATATAAAATATTAGACAATAAAATTATAATTTCCTAACACATTTTTCAGAGGGTATGCAGTACATATTTATGTTTACACACACACACACACACACACACACACACACAATTGACCTGTCCATCTCTTTCTTTCTCATAAACATAACCTAGCTGAGAGACTCCTCCACTTGTATGATACTTGGAGTCTTTTAAACTTTTTCCATGCACGTGTGTATGGGGTGCATGCATGTGTGTGTATCTGCATGTGCATAGGTGTATATAGTGCATATGGGCACATATGCACATGTGTGCACTTGAGCATACCTGTACATTCATATCAGGAATCACCCTTCCATCTTGTTTGTAAACCTGGATCTTTAATTAAACCCAGATAGCACCATTAGGGCTAGTCTGGCTAGCCAGCTTGCTCTGGGGATTCCCAGGCTCCGCCCTCCAAGGCTACCTACCTTGCATTTTTACATGGCACCTGGGATGTGAACTCAGGTACTTTTGTTCGCCAGACAAAGGGTTTACCCACTGAGCCATCTCCCCTGCCGTTCCCTGGAGTCTTACAAGCGCTTGCCATCTCTGAGAACACAGAACCCATGAATGCAGAACATAGAGTGCACAACAGCATGTTTGGAGGACTTCCTTTTCAATGTGTAAAGATGGCTGAGCCCGCAGATCACCTCCACCTGGGCCCACAGCGCCCCCTGCTGGTGGTGGTATTCAGTTTCATGGTGCAGTGTAGCCATCAGGAAAACCAAGTGACTAAGAAAGGAACCGGAAAAATCACTCATCCCTAGAAGTCTCTTGGCACGGGTCTGCAGTCCTGATCAGCTTTTTTTTTTTTTTTCTCTACATTTCTTGAGGAATGCAGAAATAACTTTGGGATCTGGGGCTTGGGGTTTTGGGAGACACTATTCATGAGTATGTATTTTTAATTATTTTTTCTCTCTTCTTTGAATACACGTATGTGTGCTCTTTTGTGTGTGTGTGTGCGCGTGTGTAAGAATGTACTTAAGTGTGTGTGCCTGTGGAGACCCAAGGGACTTTGGGAATCATCCTGGATTGCTTTACCTCCTTATTGCTTTGCTCTGGGGTTTCCTAGGCTCTGCCTTCCAGAACCAGAATTTCAGGCAGATAACATATCCACTGGCATTTTTTTCATAAGATTTGGAGATCCAAATTCAGGTCCTTTTGCTTGTGAGGTAAACACTTTAACCCCTGAGCCATCTCCCTAGCCCCAGTATGTATTTTTAAAGGAAATCTTTTTTAAAATTTAAAAGTAAAATGTAGTTATTTTTATATTAAGTAGTTCCCCATCTTGAAGCCATTTACATTTTTTCTTTCCCCCATTTAAAGTCTATTTCCTGAAAAATGTGCAGAAGATTTAAGTGTCGAGTACTTTCCAAGTCCATCTCGTGATTCATTGGTTTGTTGTTTGTTAAACCATCACTGTCCAGAAAACCGGCTGGCGTGGGAGTTGCTGGTGTGGGTTTTCTCTTCTGAGTTATGAATCACATGAGAGTGAATGAAAATCTTTTTTTTCCCCTGAATCCCTTGATAACGAAGAGTCCTAGTGGGAGCCAGGTGAGGCTGCAGCCCCCTTCTCCTCGACTCTGTCCACAAGGAGTTACAGAACTGGTCAGGGGAAGGATGCAGAGCCTGAGTTCTCAAAGGGAAATGATGGGCTCAGGGGCTGGTGGCCTTGCAAAGCCCCCTCAGTCTTCAGTCCTGCCAAGGCTTCTGCTCTGGCGGGCTCTCCTACCCCATTCATTTCTAAATAGAGCTGCTTTCTCTCCTTCTGTCCCTTTCCGTTCATTCTTCTTTCTTTTTCCTTTCTTCCTTCTTTCCTTTTTTCCTTCTTTATTTTTTTGACACTTTTTTCTTACATTCTCTCTTCCTTCCCTTTTTTCTCTCCTTCCTCTCCTTAATTCCCTCCCTCCCTCCCTAAAATCTTTCCTTCCTTCCTTCCTTCCTTCCTTCCTTTCTTCTTTCCTTCCTTCCTTCTCTATCTTGGTTCTTAATCTCTCCCTCTTTCTTTCTTTCCTTCTTTTCTTCCTTCCTCTCTTTTTCTCTTTCTTTTTTTTTAATGTTAAATAGTTAATTTTTTTTTATTTAGTCAATTGTGCATGTTGTATGCGTGTGTGCCTGTGTGTGTGTGTGTGTGTGTAGAACCACGGACGAATTCGGGAACCACTATGGACGCCTCCACCTCCTCTTGTTTTACTCTGCCCTGGGACTCACAAGCTCTGCCCTACCAGGACCGAAAATGCAGGCCGCCCCTGCTTCCGCTTCCGCCCGGCATCTATACGTGGAGTCTAGGATCTGAACTCAGGACCTTCTTGCCTGCAAGGCAGAGGCTTAACCACTGAGCCACCTCTCCAGCCCCTCTTTCTCTCTTTCTTTTTCTTTCCTTCTCTCCTTTCCTTCCTCTTTTTTTATCTCCCTTCCTTTTTCCTCCTCTTTCTTTCTTTCCTTCTCCTCACCCTTTTTGTTTCTTTCTTCTTCCTTAACCCTAACTTCTTTCTTTCTTCTTCCCTCCCCTTCCCTTCTCCTTCCTCCTCCTCCTCATCCTTCTCCTCCTCTTCCTCTTCTTCTTTTTCTTTTTCTTCTTCTTCATCTTCTGTGTTTCTTATTTATTTTTCTTTTGATACAGATTCCCAGTATGCAGGCTCGTTTATCTCAAACCTGAAATCCTCCAATAGGAAACCTCAAGTTCTTTCTCTGTGGAGCACTTGTGGGTCTGCCAGTCCTTTTATGAAGCCCCAGGCAAGGCCACTTGAGTATAAAACTCCCAAGGCCAGTAGTGAACATTGCTTCCCTGACGGAAGTAACAAACAAACATTCCAGATTTTTCTGGAAAGTTGCAGAAAGAAAAAGAAGATCCCACAGCTGTACCATCTAGGACGTTATGTCGCCTTGTGCGTTTCTGTCTTATCAGCAGTTTTCTCATTGTTTAGGCAGCTTCCTCTCGTGTCCACAGCAGCCCAGAGAGCTTGTGCCCGTCCTCAGAACACAGGCAAGTCCATCTTCAGGAACATCCCGCTCTGAGGCTTGCAAGCTACTGCACCATATGGAGGACCCCTGAGTCCTGGGATTCTCTGTGTGTGGGTGTATGCACACAAGGGCACTTGATTGTGTGTGGTGTGTGTGTGTGTGTGTGTGTGTGTGTGTGTGTGTGTAGAAGTCCAAGGATGGAACTGGAGAGATGGTTCACGGGTTAAGACTCTGCCTCTCAAGCAAAATGCCCTGAGTTCAGATCCCAGGTCTCACATACAAATAGTCCAGTGGGAATGGCCATGGACTATACTTCCGGTCCTGATGAGCGGAACCTGGGAAATTCCACAGTGCAGCAAACATGAGGTAAAAGCAATCCAGGACAATTCCTGAAGTCACCCATGGTCTTTCCCAGGGATACACAGTGCCCTCTGATACACACACACACACACACACACACACACACACACACACACACACACACAAATACAATTCAATACAATATAATAAAATAAAATTTAAAAGAAAAGAAGTCCAAAGATGATATAGGAATCAACCTCAATAGCTCTTCCATCTTATTGTTGTGGGCTTTGGGTTTCTAATTAAACCTTCCAAGGTGGATCCTGGAAACTATATTCAGGCAGCCACACCCGCCCCGCATTTTCATATGGGATCTGGGGATCTGAACTCAGGTTCCTTTGCTTCTGAGGTAAAGGCTTTAACTATTGAGCCATCTTCCCAGTCCTAGATTCTGTTTTTTTTTTTTTTTTTACTTTGTATTTACTTATTTATTTTGTGTGTGTGTGTGTGTGTGTGTGTGTGTGTGTGTGAGTGTGTGTGTATCAGAGGGTACTATGTATCCCTGTGAAGGACCAGAGGTGATTTACATAAATCATCCTGGATTGCTTCTACCTCTTTCTCAATTACTGCTGCCTCCTCTTGGCTTCACTAGGGATTTCCTAGGCTCTGGCTTCCCATGCTGGAAGTATACAGGTCACTGCCATTTCTGCCTGGCATTTACATGTGGGATCTGGGATCCAAACTCAGGTCCTTCTGTTTTCAAGGTAGAGTCTTAACCACTGAGCCACCTCTCCAACCCTAGACTTAAGATTTTAAGCACAAGTCTAGTGTGTCTAAAATCTGATTCTGAGCCTGTATCTAACTGGTACACCTGGGGATCAAACTCAGGTGCTCAATCTTGTGTACAAACATCTCGATGTTCCTACATATTTTTTCTAATAAAAATTATAATTACAAGGACTATGAGATGGCTCAGTGAGGGAACTTGCCACCAAGACTGAGGACCTAGGTTCATTTCCCAGAATTCACATGGTAGAAGGAGAAAAGCTAATTCTGCAAGTTATCCTCTGACCTGCACACATGTGTGTACATGCAGAGACACACATACACACACACATGCATGCATACACGCACACACAGAATAAGTGAATAAATGCAAACAAGTTAAAAAATTATAATTGTGAGATGGTCCTTACCAAACATGTAAGTTGTACTTATTATTCTAATAGGAAATATCAAAACATGTCTGATACTTTAAAATCCTGTTTTAAAGAGGAGGAGGAGCAATTCATTCACTGGGAATAATGATGATTGAAACTAAATTCTTTTCCCAAATGCACTGAAAAGAATTGCTTACAAGCCACAGTCCAAAATCTCTTTTCTTTATTTTGAAATAAAATATGAAAGCAACTAAATAAAGTAAATGATATTTTAAGCGACAATGTAAGAATGCTAAATATTAGCCAATTAGTTTCTGTCCATTTTAATGTCATAGCTTGTTGTTACTTTAAATCTGCATTGAATAAAGTAATGTTTCTTAAATTATGTAAAATAAGTTATTCCATTTCAAAATGCCTGTTAGACTTTTGGTTGGGTTCTTTTAAAAAATATTTATTTATTTATTTTTATTTAGTGTGTATCAGAGGGCACCATGTGTCTCTTAGAGGAACCAAGGGTGACTTTGGGAATCATCCTGCATTGCTTCTACCTTCTTTTTGCTTCACTGGGATTTCCCAGGTTCCGCCCACCAGGGCCAGAAGGTTTTTTTTTAATTTTTTTTAATTTATTTTATTCAATTGTGCGTGTGTATGTGTGTGTGTTTGTGTGTGTAGAACCACGGGCGAATTCAGGAACCACCATGGACCATCTCCACCTCCTCCTTGTTTACTCTGCAGAGCCAGAAGTTTAAGCTGCCTTGATTTCTGCCTGGCATTTTTTACATGGGACCTGGGATTGTAACTCAAGACCTTCTGCTTGCAGAAGCAGAATCTTAACCCCTGAGCCATTTCTACAGTCCCCTGATTTAGTTGTTTTTTTTGAGGCAGGGACTTATATATGCAAGGCAGGCCTTCAATGCCCTATGTATCTAAGGATAGCCCTAAACTATTTGTATGTGTGTGTGTGTATGTATGTGTGTTTAAGTGTGTGCCTTTGGAGGTACAAGGGTGATGTTGCAGTCCACCTGCATGGTTGCTGATAAATGACCATCAAACAGCTTAAGGGAACAAGGGTTTATTCTTTTATGATTCCAGTCCAGCTTGACTGGAGAGCACGCACCAACACCAGGGCCTAGGGAACTGGCCACGCCATAACCACGTAACAGCTGAGAGAGGGACAATCCTTACTTGCCAGACCAGCAGGTCTAGCCAAGTGATCAGAAGGGTGCCAACTCTCTCAACCAGCTCTCCGTGATTTATTCCAGGGCCTAATTCCACCCACTATGAGCTGGACCTTCCCCATCAACTAGACAATCTCCTGCAGGTTTGCTCTGGGCTTAACTCAACCATCAACTCTCTACAAATGTGTCCAGAGCTCAAACTCTCGACAGTCAAGTTGATACCCAACTATGACAGGGACATAGTGAATAATCCTGGATTGTTCTCCCTCCTTATTGTTCTGCTCTGGGGTTTCCCAGGTTACACATTCCAGGGCTGGAATTACAGGTCACCACCATGTCTACCTGGCATTTTTATGTGGGAACTGGGGATCTGAACTCAGGTCCTTTTGCTTTGTGAGGCACAGGCAAAGCCTTGAGCCATGTCTCTAGCCCAGCCCTAAACTTCTTACTTTCTTGCCCCCCACCCCTCACCAGTGCTGAGATGACAGCATGTGCCGTCATACACATGCTTATGTGATTTGGGGGATTGAATAATGCATGCCAAAAATACTATGTTATATGCTTGTTAAATAAAAATGCAGAGGTATGAAACAATCCTTAAGATCTTTTAAATTTTATTAGAGAGAGAGAGAGAGCATATGTGCTATGATGCATGGGTGGAGGTCAGAAGTCAGTTCTCTCCTGTTCCAGGGGAGGGTTTTTTTGTTTTGTTGTTTTAGTGTGTGTGTGTGTGTGTGTGTGTGTGCGTGCAGGTACTCAGGTGTGCATGTACATGCATATGTGTGTGGAGGCCAAAGGCCATACTTGGGTGCTGCTCCTCATGACATCTATTTTTTTTTCCTTTTGATTGAGGGTCTCTCATTGGTCTGGAGCTCACCAATCAGGTTCAGCTGGTGACCATCACGCCCAGGATCCTCCTGCCTCTAATTCCCCAGTTCTGGAATTACAAGTGCATGTCACTACGACTGGCTTATTATTTTAAATTATTACTTAAGGGTCTTGTACATGAGTATAGTGAACTTATATTTTCATACCTCAAACCCCAATCCCATCCCCTCTCCTCTTCCCCTTCCTTGCCTTCTCTCTTGCCAGTCTCCAGTCTATTTTCAAGTCTTTTTTCATGTGTGGGCCACTCAGTTTCATCTGGTTTATCTTAAATATCAGTTCCTGAGTACGCGGGGGAGCATGACTCTTACATTTGTGGATATACCATTGAGGAAAGCAGCTTACATTTCCTCTCCATCAGCATTAACCCTCATCAGTCTTTCAGGGAGGTGTGGAGCCTTTTGAGATCTTTCCTCTTCCATGGTAATTATTTATTTGCTTATTTATTTAATTGTGTGTGTGTGTGTGTGTGTGTGTGTGTGTGTGTGTGTGTGTATCAGAGGGTACTGTATGTCCTGTGGAGGACCGAAGGTGATTTCAGGAATCATCCTGGATTGTTTCTACCTCCTTTTTTACTTCACTCTGGGATTTCCCAGGCTCTGCCCACCAGGGCTGGAAGTGTAATCCACCACCATTTTTGCCTGGCATTTTCACATTGGGACCTGGGTTCGAACTCAGGATTTTTTGCTTGTGAGGCAATCTTAACCCCTGAGCCATCTCTCCAGCCCCCATGGTGAAATGTTGACAGGACAATTCCCATTCAGGTCTTATGGGACACTGACTTTTAAAAAAATATATATATATTATTTAGTTGAGAAAGTAAAGGAGAAAGAGAGAGAGAGAGAGAGAGAGAGAGAGAGAGAGAACGTCCACGGCACAGGTGTGGAGGTCAAAGGACAACTTTCAGAAGGGTCTTGCCTTCCATCAAGTAGGCTTCCAGGGATCAAACTCAGGTTTCCAGGTTTGCACATGGGCATCTTTACCCGCTGAGTCATCTGCCTGGCCCATGCTCAATTTTATTTTGCTTGGATTCTGGGAATAGAATCTGGTCCTTGTGCTTACAGGGCAAGTACTTTATTGACATCTCCCTAGCCCCCAAGATAGCTTTCTTAGTAATAGAGGTCAGCTGTTTGCCTTAGGCAGCAGATAGGTGGAAGAAGATGAGGATGATTGGTCTAGTCTTCTAGCTAAATTTCTTCTGCCTCAGAAACCTTGCTGAAAGCGCTATAGAACATTTCTTCTGGTATCTCCTCTAAGCATTTGGTTATATTACTATTCCTGGCACAGAATGCTGGAAAATGTAATGCATGGGTTGATTGTCACCATGGTAGGTCTGCTACCAAAAGAGGAGGATGGATCACTGGGTAGTAGTGACAACTTGTAAATTCCTGTTTTGGGAAGTTACAATCTACCTGGGAGGAAAAGTTTGCATTTCATTCTAGACTGCCACAAATAAATCCCAGACCCAAACAATTTAGGAAGAAAATGTTTAAATCCAGCTCACAATTCTAACAGAGGTTACAACAGCTGGACCCCGGGGACTAGTCACATCACAGGCACAGTTGAGATCAGTAAGCAAAATACACACGTGTGTGCTCTGCTTACCCACCTTTTTTTTTTTAGTTTATTTGTGTGTGTGTGTGTGTGTGTGTGTGTGTGTGTGTGTGTGTGTGTGTGTGTGTTGTGTATGTGTGTTTGTGTGTATCTGGAGCCCAAGGGTGACTTAGGGAATCATTCTGCTTGCTCCCCTCCTTTTTGCTTTGTTCTGGGGTTTCTCAGGCTCCACATTCCAGAGCCACAAGTGCAAACTGCCGCTTTCATCCTGGAGTTTTTTGTGTCGGGATCCAAATGCAGGCCCTTCTGTTTGTGAGGCAGAAGCTTAACCTCTGGATCGTCTCTCCAGGCCCCTCAGCCTTCTTGGTACAGTCTCAGGCCACCTTCCCAGGGAATGGTTCTGTCTACAGTAGACTGGGTCCCTTCCCAGGTTGATTATGCGTTCAAGACAGTCCCTTAGGGGCGTATACAGAAGCCAGTCTTACCAAGAGACTCAGGTGGGTCTGGAGACCTAGGCATCAGGCTGACAACTAATACTAACCATCACAGGAAATATCTCATAAACTAGAAAAGGTAATAGTGGAGCCAGTGAGATGGTGCCCTGGGCAAGATGCCTGCTAATACCCCTGACGCCCTGAGTTTTGACCCCTGGAAGGCCACGTGGTGGAAGGAGAGAACTGACTTCTGAAAGCTGTCCTCCGACCTCGACTTGTGAGTCATGGTACATATACATGCCTGTGCTTTCTCTTTTTAGGAGAAAGAGGTTTAAATCTCTCTCTCTCTCTCTCTCTCTCTCTCTCTTTCTCTCAAATATATAAGATTTTTTTTTAAAAAGAAATGAATGCATGAGAGGCCGCAAGCTACAACATAAAGCTATTATACATTATACAGATTCAGGGTGTGGGGAAGGCCTAGAAATAGAAGGTTCTGGGTCCCTTTTGTAAGTATTAATTGTTTATTTCATATATCTTCCCTGATCTAAACAGATCTTAAACTGCCCAGTCCTAATACGCTCCCATAAAGGATTATAAACCAGAGTGGAGGCTGGTTTAAACAAAGCCGTCAGAAAGTAAGCAATCCTTCTTCTCTCTTTCTTTTGCTGGCTAGAGGTTTGTTTTGTCTGTCCAGAACTTTCTTCTCCAAGGCAGAAATGACAAGGTCAAATAGAGGTCACATGCTGCCTTTTTTTAAATACAGATACTTTCACACACTATTCACTCATTTCATTGCTAACTGTCTGTTGACCCCCCCAAATAAGTCCATCTTCCAAAAGGCAGAAGCTACAGACTAGGAGGACCCCAGCATCTCAGGGTGTGAGGGTATCATTCATCTCATTCAACACAAGCCTGAGTTCAAGTCTCATTTAACTCTCCACAAGAACACAAGCAAGAACACAAGATGCTTCCAATTCAGAAAGGACAACAGCCATGCAATACCCAGGTATTCCGATTGTTTAGCAGAAGAACGTGGGTATCATCGTGATACTAAAACTGTCAACCTGGTAGAGAAAAAGACAAAACCCCATGAATCAGACCAGGGCAGGACTAACTTCTTTAAGACAAGGAAATTCCATTACAACAAACTGCCCGGGGCCTTTGAATTGCTTTTGTTTAAGATCAGTTATAAAGAATATATTGCTAGCAAGCCTTCTTTGGATCTGAAGATGAAATCTAGCTGGCTTTTCCTTTTTTTTTTTCCATAGAAAACCAGCAACAATGGGGTAATTGTCCTTAGGCCTGAGAATGAATGCTCCATCCATCCATCCATCCATCCATCCATCCATCCATCCATCCATCTATCTATCTATCTATCTATCTATCTATCTATCTATCTATCATCTATCTGGTTTATTTAGTTATTTGAGAGAGAGAATGAGAGAGAAAGAGAGGGACAGAGAGAGAGAAAGAACATATGCATGCCATAGTAATGGGTGGAGGTCAGAGGACAACTTTCAGAAGTTGCTTCTCTTCTTCCACCATGTGGGCTTCTAGGGATCGAACTTGGGTTACTGGGTTTGTGAGCAGGTGACTTACCCACCACAAAGCCAGCTCGCTGGCTCTGGATAACCTCTTTTAAACGTTAAAAACTCAACCTTTTGCATGAGCTCACAGGTTGGTAAGCAAAAGACAGGCTGGGATTCAATTTCTGCTTTCTACCTCAAACATACCCAAACCAACCATAGCCTATTGCTGTAGGGTGTCACATGGTGAGATCATTCTTTGAATTTCTATTTCTAAATCAACTTTCTGGAATGTTTTTCTCTAAGTTTGCCATGACACACACACAGGTCTGGCTGGACCGCACTCCCTAGGAGCAGAACCAGTAGACGATACATATGACAAAGGGGACTGATTGAATTGTGTTATTCAACTGTGGCCATGTGCATACTAGAGACCCTGAGAACCCACCAGTGAGAGTTAATCCTGGGTGTCAGTTTGGCACATCTGGTTTAACTATCATCAACTGAGACCACCTGAAGAGATAATCTGGATGAATATATTTACAATACAAAGACCAGCCCTAGGTCCCATTGGAACCTCTCTAGATCATTAGAATCTCCCAGTAGCGGACCAGATAAAGGAAACCATAGAACAGGAGATTGAAAAGAGGGAGAAACTCTGAAACTGTGCTAGAAAACCTTCTCGCCGGCATGAAAGGTACCCTGCCACCCCAGCCCTGGTGGGCAGATGCTGGAAATGCCAGAACAAAGTTTAAGAAGGAGGTAACAGCAATCCTGGGTGATTGGCCTGAAGTCACCCTTGGTTCTCTCTACAGAACACACAGTGCCCTCTCAACACCACACACCACATACTATAAATAAATTACTAAAAAAAGGTGATAGGCTCTTGAAGACACCAAATGACACTGAGGTTGTCCTCTGACCTCACACACAGTTGTGCATGTGTGGTATTGCACACCTGATACACTAGATTTCATAGTGTGCAACAAGTACATCCAGGCAAGTACATGCATGTGACCCAGAACAACTGACTAGCTTAATAGTCTGCTCTGAGTTTATTAAAACCCGGGCGTAAAGAAGAAGGTAGAAGAGCAACTGAGGATGATTCTCCAATCTCACTTTTGGCTTCTATAGGCCACACACATTCAAGTGCATATATAAATCTATATATAATATTCACTTGTGCCCACCCATTTGTCCGTCCACATCTCAAAACACACACACACACATTCAAAAAAATAGGTTTCTAATATTTTTTTCTTTTATGCATGTGTGTATCGGTGTGTGTAGTGTCAGTGCATGTGTTCTTGTGTGATGCATCCATGCAATGTGCAAATCCATGGTGTACCTGTAGAGGCCAGAGAACACTTTGTAAAGTCACTTCTCTCCTTCCATCTTTATGTGGGTTTGGGGGATTAATTCAGGTCATCAGGCTTGGTGCGAAACTCCTTTTCCCATTGAGCTCCCACCGCCTGTGTACTTATCTTTCTATGATTTTGGTAAGTTCCCCCCAAGCCTCCTCTTATTTACAGTGAAAAGAGATGGCGTGGGAATAATACTGGGGGGCACAAAAAGCTCGCGCCAGAATGCAATAGATGTCATTCTTATACAGTCGTAAATACAAGAAATAAAAGGAGATAAAAGGAATACGAAATTAGTATGCGCCTCTGGTGGCGAAGAACTGTTTTCTGAATCAGGAAAATTCACACCTTTTTGACTATTCTGTGGATGAATAAAGTCTTTATCCTTTTAACCCAAAGATTTTGGCTTTCTCAAGAGGGAAAATTTTTTTTGATTGTTATTTTGAAAGGTCACAGCTTAAGTAGTTTTGAAGGTTTTATTTGTTAAAAGCCAATGATTCACCTCACCACCCTGGGTCTGCTTTCCAACGTAAGCACTCTGACCAGTCATCTCTATGTTCTGTCTTATGATTAATTGTGCACATGGGTAGAGTTTTTCTGCCTCTTTTCAGTGGGAGAACTTCTTTTTGGTGTCTTCTGGAACAGAATTCCCTACTCTAATCCGCACATATTTTCCCCCTCCTCATTACCCCCACACCTATGTATATATGGAATGCATGCATACACAAGTGCCACATGTGACATATGTGTTGCACATGCACATAACAAACACAGGTGCACATAGTTGTGCAGACACACATACATGTATATATTCATAGTCCACACATATGCCATATGTGCAAATGCATGTACACATGTAATAAATATAGGCACAGGTTGTACACATCACATTCTAATGCACACATGTACGCATGCACACACATGTGTGTGCACACAGCAAGTGGAACCCTGAGTTTTCATCGCATCTCTTTTGCAGAACATGAACTTCAGCAGACAATGACAAGTGAACTGGACATACATTTAAGCACCCTCGTGGCCTTGTCTATTTTGGAAGTGTCACACACCCTATTGTTTTTGTCTTCCGTTCTCTTTCTCGCTAAATAAATGAGTTGTTCAATAACTGTTTGCATATGCAGTAAGATGTGGTTCTCTGTCCAGGGCTCTGGAATCCCAAATTCATGTTATGATAATTCAATAAAAAGTAGGTATGAAGACGGCTGCGACAGTACAGAGGGTTAACGGGCCTGTTCCCCAAACTTGACAAATCAAGTTCGATCCCTAGAAGCCCACAGAAAGTTTGTCCACTGACTTCTAACCCACATGCCATATACATTGTTCTCTCTCTCTCTCTCTCAAATTTGTTTCCCCCAATATTTCAAATAAGTGAATATAAAATATTAGACAATAAAATTATAATTTCCTAACCAAACATTTTTCGAGGGTATCAGTACAATATTTTGTTTACACACACACACACACACACCACACACAACACAATTGACCTGTCCATCTCTTTCTTTCCTCATAAACTAACCTAGCTGAGAGACTCTCTCTCCACTTGTTAGGATACTGGAGTCTTTTAACTTTTCCATGCAGCTGTGTATGGGGTGCATGCATGTGTGTGTATCTGCATGTGCATAGGTGTATATAGTGCATATGGGCACATATGCATGTGTGCACTTGAGCTACCTGTACATTCATATTCAGAACAGCACCCTTCCATCTTGTTTGTAAACCTGGATCTTTAATTAAACCCAGATAGCACCATTAGGGCTAGTCTGGCTAGCCAGCTGCTCTGGGATTCCCAGGCTCGCCCTCCAAGGCTACCTACCTTGCATTTTTACATGGCACCTGGGATGTGAACTCAGGTACTTTTTGTTCGCCAGACAAAGGGTTTACCCACTGAGGAGCCATCTCCCCTGCCGTTCACTGAGTCTTACAACGCTTGCCATCTCTGAGAACACAGAACCCATGAATGCAGAACATAGAGTCCAACAGCATGTTTGGAGGACTTCCTTTTCAATGTGTAAGATGGCTGAGCCCGCAGATCACCCCTACCTGGGCCCACGAGCGCCCCTGCTGGTGGTGGTATTCATTTCATGGTGCAGTGTAGCCATCAGGAAACCAAGTGACTAAGAAAGGAACCGAAAAATCACTCATCCCGAGAGTCTCTTGGCACGGTCTGCAGTCCTGATCAGCTTTTTTTTTTTTTCTCTACATTTCTTGAGGAATGCAGAAATACTTTGGGATCTGGGGCTTGGGGTTTGGGACACTATTCATGAGTATGTATTTTTAATTTATTTTTTCTCTCTTCTTTGATACCGTAGGTGTGCTCTTTTGTGTGTGGTGTGTGCGCGTGTGTAAGAATGTACTTAGTGTGTGTGCCTGTGGAGCCCCAAGGGACTTTGGGAATCATCCTGGATGCTTTACCCCTAGTGGCTTGCTCTGGGGTTTCCTAGGCTCTGCCTTCCAGAACCAGAATTTCAGGGCAGATACCTATCCACTGGCATTTTTTTCATAAGATTTGGAGATCCAAATTCAGGTCCTTTTGCTTGTGAGGTAAAACACTTTAACCCCTGAGCCATCTCCCCTAGCCCCAGTATGTTATTTAAAGGAATCTTTTTAAAATTTAAAAGTAAAATGTAGTTATTTTTATATAAGTAGTTCCCCATCTTGAAGCCATTTACATTTTTTCTTCCCCCATTTATAAAGTCTATTCCTGAAAATGGCAGAAGATTTAAGTGTCGTACTTCCAAGTCCATCTCGTGATTCATTGGTTTGTTGTTTTGTTAAACCATCACTGTCCCAGAAAACCGGCTGGCGTGGAGTTGCTGGTGTGGGTTTTCTTTCTGAGTTATGAATCACATGAAGTGAATGAAAATCTTTTTTTTCCCTACTGAATCCCCTTGAACGAAGAGTCCTAGTGGGAGCCAGGTGGGCTTGCAGCCCCCTTCTCCCTCCTCACTCTGTCCACAAGGATTACAGAACTGGTCAGGGGAAGGATGTCAGAGCCTGAGTTTCCAAAGGGAAATGATGGGCTCAGGGGCTGTGGGCTTGCAAACCCCCTCAGTCTCAGTCATCCTGCCAAGGCTTCTGCTCCTGGCGGGCTCTCCTACCCCATTCATTTCTAATAGAGCTGCTTTCTCTCCTTCTGTCCCTTTCCTTATTCTTCTTCTTTTTTCCTTTCCTTTTTCCTTCTTTCCGATTTTTTCCTTCTTTATTTTTGACACTTTTTCTTACTTCTCCTTCTTTTCTCTCTTCTTCTCCTTTTTTTTCTCTCCTTCCTCTCCTTATTCCATCCCTCCCTCCCTCATCTTTCCTTCCTTCCTTCCTTCCTTCCTTCCTTCGCTTTCTGTCTCCTTCCTTCCTTCTCTATCTGGTTCTTAACTCTCCCTCTTTCTTTCTTTCCTTCTTTTCTCCTTCCTCTCTTTTTTCTTCTCTTTTTTTTTTTTAATGTTAAATAGTATTTTTTTTTATTTAGTCAATTGTGCATTTGTATGCGTGTGTGCCTGTGGTGTGTGTGTGTGTGTAGTAGAACCACGGACGAATTCGGGACCACTATGGACGCCTCCACCTCCTCTTTTTTATACTTCCCTTGGACTCACAAGCTCTGCCCTACCAGGACCGAAATGCAGCAGGCCCCCTTCTTCCTTCCCCCCGCCCGCATCTATACGTGGTTCTTCTAGCTCTAACCTCCTCAGACTTCTTGCCCTGCAAGGCAGAGGCTTAACCACATGACCACTCTCCAGCCCCTCTTTTTCTTCATCTTTTTCTTTCTCTCCTTCACTTCTCTCCTTTCCTTCCTTTTTCTATCTCTTCCTTTTTCCCTGCCTCCTCTTTCTTTCTTTCCTTCTCCTTCCTTCTTTCCATTCTTCTCTTCTGCGCCTCCCTGTTCTTCTTGTCTTTCTTCACCCTCCCTCTTCTTTCTTCTCCCTCCCCTTCCTCTCTTCTCCTCTCTTCCTCTTTACTCCTCTTCTTTCTCTTTTCTTCTTCTTCAGCTTCTGTGTTTCTTATTTTATTTTTTTTTTATACAGATTCCATTATGCAGAGCTCGTTTATCTCAAACCTGAAATCCTCCCATAGGAAACCTCAAGTTTCTTTCTCTGTGGAGCACTGTGGGTCTGCCAGTCCTTTTATGAAGCCCCAGGGCAAGGCAACTTGAGTATAAAACAACTCCAGGCCAGTAGTGAACATTGCTTTCCCTGACGGAAGTAACAAAACAAACATTCAGATTTTTCTGGAAAGTTGCAGAAAGAAAAAAAGATCCCACAGCTGTACCATCTAGGACGTTTGTCGCCTTGTGCGGTTCTGTCTTATCGCAGTTCCGCAGTTTTCTCATGGTTTAGGCACTTCCTTCCTGCTCCTTCTGTCCACAGCAGCCCAGAGAGCTGGTGCCCGTCCTCCTCAGAACACAGGCAGTCCATCTTCAGAAATCCCGCTCTGAGGCTTGCAAGCTACTGCAACCATATGGAGGACCCCTGAGTCTGGGATTCTCTGTGTTGGGGTGTATCACCCAAGGGCACTTGATTGTGTGTGGTGTGTGTGGTGTGTGTGTGTGTGTGTGTGTGTGTGTGTAGAAGTCCAAGGATGGAACTGGAGAGAATGGTTCACCGGGTTTAAGATCTGCCTCTCAAGCAAAATGCCATGAGTTCAGATCCCAGGTCTCACATAACAATAGTCAGTGGGAATGGCCATGGACTTACTTCCGGTCCTGATAGCGGAACCTGGGAAATTCCACAGTGCACAAAACATGAGGTAAAAGCATCCAGACAATTCCTAAGTCACCCATGGTCTTTCCCAGGGATACACAGTGCCCACTGATACACACACACACACACCACACCACACACACCACACACACACACACACACACAAATACATTCAATACATAATAATAAAATAAAATTTAAAAGAAAAGAAGTCCAAAGATGATATAGGAATCAACCTCAATAGCTCTTCCATCTTATTGTTGTGGGCTTTGGGTTTTCTAATTACCTTCCAAGGTGGATCCTGGAAACTATATTCAGGCAGCCACCCCGCCCCCGCATTTTCATATGGGATCTGGGGATCTGAACTCAGGTTCCGTTGCTTCTGAGGTAAAGGCTTTAACTATTGAGCCATCTTCCCAGTCCTAGATTCGTTTTTTTTTTTTTTTTTTTACTTGTATTACTTATTTATTTGGGTGTGTGTTGTGTGTGTGTGTGTGTGTGTGTGTTTGGTGTGTGTGTATCAGAGGGTACTATGTACTCCCTGTGAAGGACCAGAGGTGATTTACATAAATCATCCTGGATTTCTTCTACCTCTTTCTCAATTACTCTGCTGCCTCGCCTGTACTTCTTCTCCTAGGGATTTCCTAGGCTCCTCGTGCTTCCCATGCTGGAAGGTAATACAGGTCACGCCTTTCTTTTCTGCCTGGCTTTACCATGTGGATCTGGGAATCCAAACTCAGGTCCTTCTGTTTTCAAGGTAGAGTCTTAACCACTGACCACCTCTCCAACCCTAGACTTAAGATTTTAAGCACAAGTCTGTGTGTCTAAAATCTGATTTCGAGCCTGTATCATAACTGGTAACAAATAAACCTGGGGATCAAACTCATTTGCTCAATCTTGTGTTACAAACATCTCGATGTTTCCTACATATTTTTTTCTAATAAAATTTATAATTACAAGGACTATGAGATGGACTCAGTGAGGGAACTTGCCACCAAGACTGAGGACCTAGGTTCTTTCCCAGAATTCACATGGTAGAAGGAAAGTCTAATTCTCAAGTTATCCCTGACCTGCACCACATGTGTGTACATGCAGAGACACACATACACACACACATGCATGCATACACGCACACACAGAATAAGTGAATAAATGCAAACAAGTTAAAAAATTATTTGTGAGATGGTCCTTACCAAACATGTAAGTTTACTTATTATTCTAATAGGAAATATCAAAACATGTCTGATACTTTTAAAATCCTGTTTTAAAGAGGAGGAGGAGCATCATTCACTGGGATAAGGATGATTGAAACTAAATTCTTTTCTCCCAAATGCACTGAAAAGAATTGCTTACAAGCCACGTCCCAAAATCTCTTTTCTCTTTATTTTTGAATAAAATTGAAAGCAACTAATAAAGTAAATGATATTTTAAGCGACAAGGTAAGAATGCTAAATATTAGCCATAGTTTCTGTCCATTTAATGTCATACTTGTTGTTACTTTAAATCTGCCATTGAATAAAGTAAGTTTCTTAAATAATGTAAAATAGTTATTCCATTTTCAAAATGCTGTTAGAGACTTTTGGTTGGGTTCTTTTAAAAAATAGTTATTTATTTATTTTTTATTTAGTGTGTATCAGAGGGCACCATGTGTCCTTAGAGAACCAAGGGTGACTTTGGGAATCATCCTGCATTGCTTCTAACCTTCTTTTTGCTTCACGGGATTTCCCAGGTTCCGCCCACCGGGCCAGAAGGTTTTTTTTTTAATTTTTTTATTTATTTTCTTCAATTGTGCGTGTGTATGTGTGTGTGTTTGTGTGTGGTAGAACACGGGCGACATCAGGAACCACCATGGACCATCTCCACCTCCTCCTTGTTTACTCTGCAGAGCCAGAATTTAACTGCCTTGATTCTGCCTGGCATTTTTACATGGACCTGGGATTGTAACTCAAGACCTTCTGCTTGCAGAAGCAGAATCTTAACCCCTGAGCCATTTCTACAGTCCCTCGATTTAAAGTTGATTGTTTGTTTTTGAGGCAGGGACTTATATATGCAAGGCAGCCTTCAATGCCCTATTGTATCTAAGGATAGCCCTAAACTATTGTATGTGTTGTGTGTTATGTATGTTGTTTAAGTGTGTGCCTTTGGAGGTACAAGGGTGATGTTGCAGTCCCACCTGCATGGTTGCTTATAAATGACCATCAAACACTTAAGGAACAACGGGTTTATTCTTTTATGATTCCAGTCCGCTTGACTGGAGAGCTACGCACAACAACACAGGGCCTAGGGAACTGCGCCACGCCATAACCACTTAACTCGCTGAGAGAGGGACAATCCTTACTTGCCAGACCAGCAGGCTAGCCAAGTGATCAGAAGGGTGCCAACTCTCTCACCCAGCTCTCCGTGATTTTTTCCAGGGCCTATTCCACCCACTATGAGCTGGACCTTCTTCCCCATCAACGAGACAATCTCCTGCAGGTTTGCTCTGGCTTAACTCAACCATCAATCTCTACAAATGTGTCCAAGGCTCAAACTCTCGACAGTCAAGTTGATACCCAACTATGACAGGGACATAGTAATAATCCTGGATTTTTCTCCCTCCTTATTGTTCTGCTCTGGGGTTTCCCAGGTCACATTCCAGGCTGGAATTACAGGTCACCACCATTTCTACCTGCATTTTATGTGGGAATGGGGACCTAAACTCAGGTCTTTTGCTTTGTAGGCACAGCAAAGCCTTGAGTCATGTCTCTAGCCCAGCCCTAAACTTCTTACTTCTTGCCCCTTCTTGCCCCCCACCCTCACCAGTGCTGAGATGACAGCATGTGCCGTCATACACAGGCTTATGTGATTGGGGGATTGAATAATGCATGCCAAAAATACTATGTTATATGCCTTGTTAAATAAAAATGCAGAGGTATGAAACAAGCCTTAAGATCTTTTAATTTTATTAGAGAGAGAGAGAGAGCATAGGTGCTATGATGCATGGGTGGAGGTCAGAAGTCAGTTCTCCTCTCTGTTTCCAGGGGAGGGTTTTTTTGTTTGTGTGTTTTTAGTGTGGTGTGTGTGTGTGTTGTGTGGCGTGCAGTCCTCAGGTGTGCTGTACATGCATATGGTGTGTGGAGGCCAAGGCCATACTTGGGTGCTGCTCCTCATGACATCTATTTTTTTTTTTCCTTTTGATTGAGGTGTCTCTCATTGGTCTGGAGGCTCACCAATCAGGTTCAGCTGGTGACCATCACGCCCAGGATCCTCCTGCCTCTAATTCCTCCCCAGTTCTCTGGAATTACAAGTGCATTCACTATGACTGCTTATTATTTTAAATTATTACTTAAGGGTCTGGTATATGAGTATAGTGAACTTATATTTTCATGCCTCAAAACCCCAATCCCATCCCCTCTCCTCTTCCCTCTTCCCCTTCCAGCCTTCTCTCTTGCCAGTATCCATTCTATTTTTCAAGTCTTTTTTTCATGTGTGGGCCACTCAGTTATCTGTTTTATCTTAAATATCGGTTCCGAGTACGCGGGGGAGCATGGACTCTTACATTTGATGATTACCATTGAGGAAGCAGCTTACATTTCCTCTCCATCAGCATTAACCCTCATCAGTCTTTCAGGGGGTGTGGAGCCTTTTGAGATCTTTCCCCTTCCATGGTAATTATTTATTTGCTTTTTATTTAATTGTGTGTGGGTGTGTGTGTGTGTGTGTGTGTTTGTGGTGTGTGTTGTAATCAGAGGTTACTGTATGTCCTGTGGAGGACCGAAGGTGATTTCAGGAATCATCCTGGATGTTTTCACCTCCTTTTTTTTACTTCCCTCTGGGATTTTCCCAGGCTCTGCCCACCAGGGCTGGAAGTGTAACCCCACCACCATTTTTGCCTGGCATTTTCACATTGGAACCTGGGTTCGAACTCAGGATTTTTTGCTTGTGAGGCAATCTTAACCCCTGAGCCATCTCTCCAGCCCCCATGGTGAAACTGTTGACAGGACAATTCCCATTCAGGTCTTATGGGACACTGACTTTTAAAAAAATATATATATATTATTTAGTTGAGAAAGTAAAGGAGAAAGAGAGAGAGAGAGAGAGAGAAGAGAGAGAGAGAACGTCCACCACAGGTGTGGAGGTCAAAGACAAACTTTCAGAAGGGTCTTGCCTTTCCATCAAGTAGGCTTCCAGGATCAAACTCAGGTTTCCATGTTGCACATGCCATCTTTACCCGCTGAGTCATCTGCTGGCCCATGCTCAATTTATTTTGCTTGGATTCTGGGAATAGAATCTGGTCCTTGTGCTTACAGGGCAAGTACTTATTGACATCTCCCTAGCCCCCAAGATAGCTTTCTTAGTAATAGAGGTCAGCTGTTGTTTGCCTTAGCACATTAGGTGGAAGAAGATGAGGAGATGGTCTAGTCTTTCTAGCTAAATTTTCTTCTGCCTCAGAACACCTTGCTGAAAGCGCTATAGAACATTTTCTGGTATCTCCTCAAGCATTGGTTTATATTACTATTCCTGCACAGAATGCTGGAAATGTAATTCATGGTGTGTGGATTGTCCCATGGTAGGGTCTGCTACAAAAGAGGAGGATGGGATCCTGGGTGTAGTTGACAACTTGTAATTCCTGTTTTGGGAAGTTACAATCTAACCTGGAGGAAAAGTTTGCATTTCATTCTAGACGGCCACAAATAAATCCCAGACCCAAACAATTTAGGAAGAAAAGTTTAAATCCAGCTCACAATTCTAACATAGGTTACAACAGCTGGACCCGGGGACTAGTCACATCACAGGCACAGTTGAGATCAGTACGCAAATACACACGTGTGTTGCTCTGCTTACCCACCTTTTTTTTTTTAGTTTATTTGTGGTGTGTGTGTGTGTGTGTGTGTGCTGTCTTGTGTTGTGGGTTGTGTTGTTGTATGGGTGTTTGTGTGTCCTGGCGCACCCCGGGGTGCCTCGGGCCTACTTCTTGCTTGCCCCCCTCGCGGATGGAAGTGGGGGTGGCCTGCGTTTCCGGTCTTGGTAGGGTGGAGTCTATGAACCCCGGGGGCAGAGTAAACAAGGGGGAGGCAGTCCATGGTGGTTCCCGAATTCGCCCGTGGTTCTACACACACACACATACATACACACACGCGCGCACACACATACACGCACAATTGAATACATAATAAATAATAAAAAAATAAAATAAAATAAAAAGGGTCTGGGCAGTGATGGCTTAGGTGTTAAAGCCTTTGCCTCATAAGCTAAAAGACTTTAGTTCAGATCCTCAGATGTTACATAGAAATGCTGGAAATGGGGGCTGGAGAGTGGCTCAGGGGTTAAGCCTCCGCCTTGCAGGCAGAAGGTCCTGAGTTCGGATCCCAGATCCCACGTATAGACGCCAAGCGGAAGCGGGGGCAGCCTGCGCTTTCTGGTCCTGGTAGGACGGAGCCTGTGAATCCCGGGGCAGAAGGAGGTGGAGGCGTCCATGGTGGTTCATGAATCTTCCGTGGTTCTACACAGACACACACACACACACACACACGCGCGCGCGCGCCACACACACGCACATGCACACAGTTGAATAAATAATAATAATAAAAAAAATTAAAAAAAAAAAAAAAAGAAATGCTGGAAATGGCCACAGCCTATACTTCCTGAAGGCAGAGCCTGGGAAATCCCAGAGCAAAGCAGTAAGGAGGTAGAACAATCCAGGATGATTTTCAAAGTCACCCTTGAGCCTCCACAGGCACACACACTCAAGTGAAGGTTCTATGCACTCCCCACCACACACACACACACACACACATACACATATACACACACACACATATATACATGCGCACGCGCAAAAAATAAAATAAATTTTAAAATTCACAATGAGTTGTTAAGTGAAAGAGATTATAAGGCAGGTGTGCCTCATAATATCATTGAAAAATATACCTAGAAAAAGACTAGAAGGAGGTGTGTTTTCATTTCTGGGCTGTCCATTCAGGAAAGGTCTCCTGCTCGCCTGCCATCCTCACGCTGCAACCTAGGCTGGTGGGCAGGGGTCATCCTCTTGTTCTCCCAAAAGTTTTGGGTCAGGTGTTCATTATAGTGCTGGGAATATGAAACGAAGACAACTTGGTACCAGAGAAGTGGGGGTGCTGTGAGAAGGAGACATGCCTCTCTACTCCTGACTTTGGATATGATGTGGCCAGTTCCCTCCGGCCCTCTCCAACCACGATGAACCCCCCTGAAAGATGGAAATGGCTGGTAGCCCCTGGACAGGGACCCTCGTAGCTCTGCCTTCCTCATGAAGCGCTTTGGTTTAGGCAGAAACAGGAAGTAGTGACCACAGACACAGAATCTCCTTGCATGTGACCATCGCTGGGCCCGTCTAGGGTCCATCCCTCTGACCCTCTCTCCAGCCTCCCTGCCTGAGGCTGCTCAGGGCCCCAAATGTGCGCATCCAGCCCCTCTCGATTCTTCCATCCCTTCCTCACGAACCCTGGTCAGTTGCCAGGCAAAATGATTCCCCTATGTTCTAAAGGAGGGGAAGTGGATGGAGCAAGAAATGGGGATGACTCAGCGTGGCCCATCCCCTCTGTGGACCAAAGAGCTCAAAGCAAAAGTCTGTGACCCCCCAGCTGGCAAAGGCAGCCAGCTCATGTTGGAGAGCATGAACTACGTCGGGTACAGCAGTTAGTGCAAACACACCTTAAAGAATGATATTCCTGGCGTGAAAGGGAAAGTTAGAACAAATCGGCTGGTCTCGGGTGATGGGGTGATTTCGAGTGTAGATGTGTATGCTTCAGTCGTTTCTGGGAGTTTCTCTGCTTAGCCCCCTTTGGGGATTGGTGCTGATGGAATGGTGAGTCACTGTTTGGCCAGCTCTTCTCCAGGATTTAATCCCTTAATGTAAAAGGGAATTAGGCAAGAGGATTAAGAAAGACTTAATAAGATTCATGACCGAATTATTAAAAAGTAAGCCCTGGCTTAAAAATAACCTAAGAGGTGACTAGACTGAATCAGGCAAGGAACAGGAGGAGGACCCCCCGATTCTGGTACAAGAGATGTTATCTGTTAGTTTCTTCATGAAATTGATAAGCAATGGTACCTTGCTTGAAAGAGAACATTCCTGCTTGCTCAACCAAGGAGAGAATTTATTGGCCGGTTGGTGGGAGAGGCTGGGCTTGGTGAGAACCACACCAGTCCTGGGCTAGCCTGGTGTTTCTCCTCCTCTGCCACAGGGGGGCGTCCATACCAGCCGTGACTCAGTCTTTCCAGTCTCTTGTGGGCAAAGTCTCCCAGGGTTGATAAGCTCCTAGGTCATCTCCAGAGCAGAGCTGAAGGAGACTGCTGAAAACTAAAGCTAAATCCTAGCTGCATTCTCATGAAGCGCTTTGGTTAGGCAGAAACTCCCCTCCCCTCCCCTCCCCTTCCCTCCCCTCCCCTCCCCTTCCTTCCCCTCCCCTGAGTTCAGATCCCAGGTCACACGTAAAAATGCCAGGCAGAAATGGTAACCTGCACTCCCAGCCCTGGTGGGCAGAGCCTGGGAAATGCCAGAACAAAGTAAGAAGGAGGTAAAAGCAATCCAGGGTGATTCCTGAAGTCACCCTTGGTCCTCTACAGGGACACACAGTGCCCTCTCACACACACACACACATACTAATAAATAAATTACTAAAAAAAGGTGAATAGCTCTTGAAGACACCAAATGACACTGAGGTTGTCCTCTGACCTCACACACATTGTGCATGTGTGTGTATGCACACCTGGATACACATAGATTTGCATATGTGTGCACAAGTACATGCCATGCAAGTACATGCATGTGGACCCAGAACAAGCTGACTAGCTTAATAGTCTGCTCTGAGTTTAATTAGAAACCCGGGCTTACAAGAAGAAGGTAGAAGAGCAACTGAGGATGATTCCCAATATCACTTTTGGGCTTCTATAGGCACACACATTCAAGTGCATATATAAATATATAGATATATATTCACTTGTGCCCACCCATTTGTGCCCGTCCACATCTCAAAACACACACACACACACATTTCAAAAAAATAGGTTCTAATATTTTTTTCTTTTATGCATGTGTGTATCGGGTGTGTGTAGTGCAAGTGCATGTGTTCTTGTGTGATGCATGCCAGGCAATGTGCAATCCATGGTGTACCTGTAGAGGCCAGAGAACAGCTTTGTAAAGTCACTTCTCTCCTTCCATCTTTATGTGGGTTTGGGGGATTAAATTCAGGTCATCAGGCTTGTGCGGAAAACTCCTTTTCCCATTGAGCATCCCACCTGCCTGTGTACTTATCTTTCTATGATTTTGGTAAGTTCCCCAAGCCTCCTCTTATTTACAGATGAAAAGAAGATGGCGTGGGAATAATACTGGGGGGGCCACAAAAAGCATGCGCCAGAATGCAATAGATGTCATTCTTATTACAGTCGTAAATACAAGGAAATAAAAGGAGATAAAAGGAATACGAAATTAGTATGCGCCATCTGGTGGCGAGAACTGTTTCCTGAATCAGGAAAATTTCACCCTTTTTGACTATTCTGTGGATGAATAAAGTCTTTATCCTTTTTACCCAAAAGATTTTGGCTTTCTCAAGAGGGAAAATTTTTTTGATTGTTATTTTGAAAGGTCACAGCTTAAGTAGTTTTGAAGGTTTTATTTGTTAAGAAAGCAAATGATTCACCTCACCACCCTGGGTCTGCTTTCCAACGTAAGCACTCTGACCAGTCATCTCTATGTTCTGTCTTATGATAATTGTGCACATGGGTAGAGTTTTTCTGCCCTCTTTTCAGTGGGAGAACTTTCTTTTTGGTGTCTTCTGGAACAGAATTTCCCATACTCTACCAAGCACATGTGTACACACATACTCGTGCCCACACCTATGTATATATGGATGCATGCATACACAAGTGCCACATGTGAACATATGTGTGCACATGCACATACAAACACAGGTGCACATAGTTGTGCAGACACACATACATGTATATATGCATAAGTGCACACATATGCCATATGTGCATAAATGCATGTACACATGTATAAATATAGGCACAGGTTGTACACTATCACATTCTAATGCACACATGTACGCATGCACACACATGTGTGTGCACACAGCAAGTGGAACCCTGAGTTTTCAGCATCTCTTTTGCAGAACCATGAACTTCAGCAGACAATGACAAGTGAACTGGACATACATTTAAGCCCCTCGTGGCCTTGTCTGATTTTGGAAGTGTCACACCCTAATTGTGTTTGTCTTCCAGTTCTCTTTCTCGCTAAATAAATGAGTTGTCAATAACTGTTGCATATGCAGTAAGATGTGGTTCTCTGTCTCAGGGCTCTGGAATCCCAAATTCATGTTATGATAATTCAATAAGAAAGTAGGTATGAAGACTGCTGCGACAGTACAGAGGGTTAAAGGGCCTGTTCCCAAACTTGACAACTCAAGTTCGATCCCTAGAAGCCCACAGAAAGTTGTCCACTGACTTCTACCCACATGCCATACATGTTCTCTCTCTCTCTCTCAATTTGTTTCCCCAATATTTCAAATAAGTGAATATAAAATATTAGACAATAAAATTATAATTTCCTAACAACACATTTTTCAGAGGGTATGCAGTACATATTTATGTTTACACACACACACACACACACACACACACACACAATTGACCTGTCCATCTCTTTCTTTCTCATAAACATAACCTAGCTGAGAGACTCCTCCACTTGTATGATACTTGGAGTCTTTTAAACTTTTTCCATGCACGTGTGTATGGGGTGCATGCATGTGTGTGTATCTGCATGTGCATAGGTGTATATAGTGCATATGGGCACATATGCACATGTGTGCACTTGAGCATACCTGTACATTCATATCAGGAATCACCCTTCCATCTTGTTTGTAAACCTGGATCTTTAATTAAACCCAGATAGCACCATTAGGGCTAGTCTGGCTAGCCAGCTTGCTCTGGGGATTCCCAGGCTCCGCCCTCCAAGGCTACCTACCTTGCATTTTTACATGGCACCTGGGATGTGAACTCAGGTACTTTTGTTCGCCAGACAAAGGGTTTACCCACTGAGCCATCTCCCCTGCCGTTCCCTGGAGTCTTACAAGCGCTTGCCATCTCTGAGAACACAGAACCCATGAATGCAGAACATAGAGTGCACAACAGCATGTTTGGAGGACTTCCTTTTCAATGTGTAAAGATGGCTGAGCCCGCAGATCACCTCCACCTGGGCCCACAGCGCCCCCTGCTGGTGGTGGTATTCAGTTTCATGGTGCAGTGTAGCCATCAGGAAAACCAAGTGACTAAGAAAGGAACCGGAAAAATCACTCATCCCTAGAAGTCTCTTGGCACGGGTCTGCAGTCCTGATCAGCTTTTTTTTTTTTTCTCTACATTTCTTGAGGAATGCAGAAATAACTTTGGGATCTGGGGCTTGGGGTTTTGGGAGACACTATTCATGAGTATGTATTTTTAATTATTTTTTCTCTCTTCTTTGAATACACGTATGTGTGCTCTTTTGTGTGTGTGTGTGCGCGTGTGTAAGAATGTACTTAAGTGTGTGTGCCTGTGGAGACCCAAGGGACTTTGGGAATCATCCTGGATTGCTTTACCTCCTTATTGCTTTGCTCTGGGGTTTCCTAGGCTCTGCCTTCCAGAACCAGAATTTCAGGCAGATAACATATCCACTGGCATTTTTTTCATAAGATTTGGAGATCCAAATTCAGGTCCTTTTGCTTGTGAGGTAAACACTTTAACCCCTGAGCCATCTCCCTAGCCCCAGTATGTATTTTAAAGGAAATCTTTTTTAAAATTTAAAAGTAAATGTAGTTATTTTTATATTAAGTAGTTCCCCATCTTGAAGCCATTTACATTTTTCTTTCCCCCATTTAAAGTCTATTTCCTGAAAAATGTGCAGAAGATTTAAGTGTCGAGTACTTTCCAAGTCCATCTCGTGATTCATTGGTTTGTTGTTTGTTAAACCATCACTGTCCAGAAAACCGGCTGGCGTGGGAGTTGCTGGTGTGGGTTTTCTCTTCTGAGTTATGAATCACATGAGAGTGAATGAAAATCTTTTTTTTCCCCTGAATCCCTTGATAACGAAGAGTCCTAGTGGGAGCCAGGTGAGGCTGCAGCCCCCTTCTCCTCGACTCTGTCCACAAGGAGTTACAGAACTGGTCAGGGGAAGGATGCAGAGCCTGAGTTCTCAAAGGGAAATGATGGGCTCAGGGGCTGGTGGCCTTGCAAAGCCCCCTCAGTCTTCAGTCCTGCCAAGGCTTCTGCTCTGGCGGGCTCTCCTACCCCATTCATTTCTAAATAGAGCTGCTTTCTCTCCTTCTGTCCCTTTCCGTTCATTCTTCTTTCTTTTTCCTTTCTTCCTTCTTTCCTTTTTTCCTTCTTTATTTTTTTGACACTTTTTCTTACATTCTCTCTTCCTTCCCTTTTTCTCTCCTTCCTCTCCTTAATTCCCTCCCTCCCTCCCTAAAATCTTTCCTTCCTTCCTTCCTTCCTTCCTTCCTTTCTTCTTTCCTTCCTTCCTTCTCTATCTTGGTTCTTAACTCTCCCTCTTTCTTTCTTTCCTTCTTTTCTTCCTTCCTCTCTTCTCTTTTTCTTTCTTTTTTTTTTTTAATGTTAAATAGTTAATTTTTTTTTATTTAGTCAATTGTGCATGTTGTATGCGTGTGTGCCTGTGTGTGTGTGTGTGTGTAGAACCACGGACGAATTCGGGAACCACTATGGACGCCTCCACCTCCTCTTGTTTTACTCTGCCCTGGGACTCACAAGCTCTGCCCTACCAGGACCGAAAATGCAGCAGCCGCCCTGCTTCCTCTTTCCGCTCCGCCCGGCATCTATACGTGGAGTCTAGGATCTGAACTCAGGACCTTCTTGCCTGCAAGGCAGAGGCTTAACCACTGAGCCACCTCTCCAGCCCCTCTTTCTCTCTTTCTTTTTCTTTCCTTCTCTCCTTTCCTTCCTCTTTTTATCTCCCTTCCTTTTTCCTCCTCTCTTTCTTTCTTTCCTTCTCCTCTTCTTTCTTTTTTGTTTTTTCTTTCTTCTTCGTTCTTCTTAACCTCTTCTTTCTTTCTTCTTCCCTCCCTTCCCTTCTCCTTCCTCCTCCTCCTCCTCCTCTTCTCCTCCTCTTCCTCTTCTTCTTTTCTTTTTCTTCTTCTTCATCTTCTGTGTTTCTTATTTATTTTTTTTTGATACAGATTCCCAGTATGCAAGCTCGTTTATCTCAAACCTGAAATCCTCCAATAGGAAACCTCAAGTTCTTTCTCTGTGGAGCACTTGTGGGTCTGCCAGTCCTTTTATGAAGCCCCAGGCAAGGCCACTTGAGTATAAAACTCCCCAAGGCCAGTAGTGAACATTGCTTCCCTGACGGAAGTAACAAACAAACATTCCAGATTTTTCTGGAAAGTTGCAGAAAGAAAAAGAAGATCCCACAGCTGTACCATCTAGGACGTTATGTCGCCTTGTGCGTTTCTGTCTTATCAGCAGTTTTTCTCATTGTTTAGGCAGCTTCCTCTCGTGTCCACAGCAGCCCAGAGAGCTTGTGCCCGTCCTCAGAACACAGGCAAGTCCATCTTCAGGAACATCCCGCTCTGAGGCTTGCAAGCTACTGCACCATATGGAGGACCCCTGAGTCCTGGGATTCTCTGTGTGTGGGTGTATGCACACAAGGGCACTTGATTGTGTGTGGTGTGTGTGTGTGTGTGTGTGTGTGTGTGTGTGTGTGTAGAAGTCCAAGGATGGAACTGGAGAGATGGTTCACGGGTTAAGACTCTGCCTCTCAAGCAAAATGCCCTGAGTTCAGATCCCAGGTCTCACATACAAATAGTCCAGTGGGAATGGCCATGGACTATACTTCCGGTCCTGATGAGCGGAACCTGGGAAATTCCACAGTGCAGCAAACATGAGGTAAAAGCAATCCAGGACAATTCCTGAAGTCACCCATGGTCTTTCCCAGGGATACACAGTGCCCTCTGATACACACACACACACACACACACACACACACACACACACACACACACATACAATTCAATACAATATAATAAAATAAAATTTAAAAGAAAAGAAGTCCAAAGATGATAAGGAATCAACCTCAATAGCTCTTCCATCTTATTGTTGTGGGCTTTGGGTTCTAATTCAACCTTCCAAGGTGGATCCTGGAAACTATATTCAGGCAGCCACACCCGCCCGCATTTTCATATGGGATCTGGGGATCTGAACTCAGGTTCCTTTGCTTCTGAGGTAAAGGCTTTAACTATTGAGCCATCTTCCCAGTCCTAGATCTGTTTTTTTTTTTTTTTTACTTTGTATTTACTTATTTATTGTGTGTGTGTGTGTGTGTGTGTGTGTGTGTGTGAGTGTGTGTGTATCAGAGGGTACTATGTATCCCTGTGAAGGACCAGAGGTGATTTACATAAATCATCCTGGATTGCTTCTACCTCTTTCTCAATTACTGCTGCCTCCTCTTGGCTTCACTAGGGATTTCCTAGGCTCTGGCTTCCCGTGCTGGAAGTATACAGGTCACTGCCATTTCTGCCTGGCATTTACATGTGGGATCTGGGATCCAAACTCAGGTCCTTCTGTTTTCAAGGTAGAGTCTTAACCACTGAGCCACCTCTCCAACCCTAGACTTAAGATTTTAAGCACAAGTCTAGTGTGTCTAAAATCTGATTCTGAGCCTGTATCTAACTCGTACACCTGGGGATCTAACTCAGGTGCTCAATCTTGTGTACAAACATCTCGATGTTCCTACATATTTTTTCTAATAAAAATTATAATTACAAGGACTATGAGATGGCTCAGTGAGGGAACTTGCCACCAAGACTGAGGACCTAGGTTCATTTCCCAGAATTCACATGGTAGAAGGAGAAAGCTAATTCTGCAAGTTATCCTCTGACCTGCACACATGTGTGTACATGCAGAGACACACATACACACACACATGCATGCATACACGCACACACAGAATAAGTGAATAAATGCAAACAAGTTAAAAAATTATAATTGTGAGATGGTCCTTACCAAACATGTAAGTTGTACTTATTATTCTAATAGGAAATATCAAAACATGTCTGATACTTTAAAATCCTGTTTTAAAGAGGAGGAGGAGCAATTCATTCACTGGGAATAATGATGATTGAAACTAAATTCTTTTCCCAAATGCACTGAAAAGAATTGCTTACAAGCCACAGTCCAAAATCTCTTTTCTTTATTTTGAAATAAAATATGAAAGCAACTAAATAAAGTAAATGATATTTTAAGCGACAATGTAAGAATGCTAAATATTAGCCAATTAGTTTCTGTCCATTTTAATGTCATAGCTTGTTGTTACTTTAAATCTGCATTGAATAAAGTAATGTTTCTTAAATTATGTAAAATAAGTTATTCCATTTCAAAATGCCTGTTAGACTTTTGGTTGGGTTCTTTTAAAAAATATTTATTTATTTATTTTTATTTAGTGTGTATCAGAGGGCACCATGTGTCTCTTAGAGGAACCAAGGGTGACTTTGGGAATCATCCTGCATTGCTTCTACCTTCTTTTTGCTTCACTGGGATTTCCCAGGTTCCGCCCACCAGGGCCAGAAGGTTTTTTTTTAATTTTTTTTAATTTATTTTATTCAATTGTGCGTGTGTATGTGTGTGTGTTTGTGTGTGTAGAAACCACGGGCGAATTCAGGAACCACCATGGACCATCTCCACCTCCTCCTTGTTTACTCTGCAGAGCCAGAAGTTTAAGCTGCCTTGATTTCTGCCTGGCATTTTTTACATGGGACCTGGGATTGTAACTCAAGACCTTCTGCTTGCAGAAGCAGAATCTTAACCCCTGAGCCATTTCTACAGTCCCCTGATTTAGTTGTTTTTTTGAGGCAGGGACTTATATATGCAAGGCAGGCCTTCAATGCCCTATGTATCTAAGGATGGCCCTAAACTATTTGTATGTGTGTGTGTGTATGTATGTGTGTTTAAGTGTGTGCCTTTGGAGGTACAAGGGTGATGTTGCAGTCCACCTGCATGGTTGCTGATAAATGACCATCAAACAGCTTAAGGGAACAAGGGTTTTATTCTTTTATGATTCCAGTCCAGCTTGACTGGAGAGCACGCACCAACACCAGGGCCTAGGGAACTGGCCACGCCATAACCACGTAACAGCTGAGAGAGGGACAATCCTTACTTGCCAGACCAGCAGGTCTAGCCAAGTGATCAGAAGGGTGCCAACTCTCTCAACCAGCTCTCCGTGATTTATTCCAGGGCCTAATTCCACCCACTATGAGCTGGACCTTCCCCATCAACTAGACAATCTCCTGCAGGTTTGCTCTGGGCTTAACTCAACCATCAACTCTCTACAAATGTGTCCAGAGCTCAAACTCTCGACAGTCAAGTTGATACCCAACTATGACAGGGACATAGTGAATAATCCTGGATTGTTCTCCCTCCTTATTGTTCTGCTCTGGGGTTTCCCAGGTTACACATTCCAGGGCTGGAATTACAGGTCACCACCATGTCTACCTGGCATTTTTATGTGGGAACTGGGGATCTGAACTCAGGTCCTTTTGCTTTGTGAGGCACAGGCAAAGCCTTGAGCCATGTCTCTAGCCCAGCCCTAAACTTCTTACTTTCTTGCCCCCCACCCTCACCAGTGCTGAGATGACAGCATGTGCCGTCATACACATGCTTATGTGATTTGGGGATTGAATAATGCATGCCAAAAATACTATGTTATATGCTTTTAAATAAAAATGCAGAGGTATGAAACAATCCTTAAGATCTTTTAAATTTTATTAGAGAGAGAGAGAGAGAGAGCATATGTGCTATGATGCATGGGTGGAGGTCAGAAGTCAGTTCTCTCCTGTTCCGGGGGAGGGTTTTTTTGTTTTGTTGTTTTTAGTGTGTGTGTATGTGTGTGTGTGTGTGTGTGTGTGTGTGTGTGTGTGTGTGTGTATGTGTGTGTGTGCAGGTACTCAGGTGTGCATGTACATGCATATGTGTGTGGAGGCCAAAGGCCATACATACTTGGGTGCTGCTCCTCATGACATCTATTTTTTTTTCTTTTGATTGAGGGTCTCTCATTGGTCTGGAGCTCACCAATCAGGTTCAGCTGGTGACCATCACGCCCCAGGGATCCTCCTGCCTCTAATTCCCCAGTTCTGGAATTACAAGTGCATGTCACTACGACTGGCTTATTATTTTAAATTATTACTTAAGGGTCTTGTACATGAGTATAGTGAACTTATATTTTCATACCTCAAACCCCAATCCCATCCCCTCTCCTCTTCCCCTTCCGGCCTTCTCTCTTGCCAGTCTCCAGTCTATTTTCAAGTCTTTTTTCATGTGTGGGCCACTCAGTTTCATCTGGTTTATCTTAAATATCATGTTCCTGAGTACGCGGGGGAGCATGACTCTTACATTTGTGGATATACCATTGAGGAAAGCAGCTTACATTTCCTCTCCATCAGCATTAACCCTCATCAGTCTTTCAGGGAGGTGTGGAGCCTTTTGAGATCTTTCCCCTTCCATGGTAATTATTTATTTGCTTATTTATTTAATTGTGTGTGTGTGTGTGTGTGTGTGTGTGTGTGTGTGTGTGTGTGTGTATCAGAGGGTACTGTATGTCCTGTGGAGGACCGAAGGTGATTTCAGGAATCATCCTGGATTGTTTCTACCTCCTTTTTTACTTCACTCTGGGATTTCCCAGGCTCTGCCCACCAGGGCTGGAAGTGTAATCCACCACCATTTTTGCCTGGCATTTTCACATTGGGACCTGGGTTCGAACTCAGGACTTTTTGCTTGTGAGGCAATCTTAACCCCTGAGCCATCTCTCCAGCCCCCATGGTGAAATGTTGACAGGACAATTCCCATTCAGGTCTTATGGGACACTGACTTTTAAAAAATATATATATATTATTTAGTTGAGAAAGTAAAGGAGAAAGAGAGAGAGAGAGAAAGAGAGAGAGAGAGAACGTCCACGGCACAGGTGTGGAGGTCAAAGGACAACTTTCAGAAGGGTCTTGCCTTCCATCAAGTAGGCTTCCAGGGATCAACTCAGGTTTCCAGGTTTGCACATGGGCATCTTTACCCGCTGAGTCATCTGCCTGGCCCATGCTCAATTTTATTTTGCTTGGATTCTGGGAATAGAATCTGGTCCTTGTGCTTACAGGGCAAGTACTTTATTGACATCTCCCTAGCCCCCAAGATAGCTTTCTTAGTAATAGAGGTCAGCTGTTTGCCTTAGGCAGCAGATAGGTGGAAGAAGATGAGGATGATTGGTCTAGTCTTCTAGCTAAATTTCTTCTGCCTCAGAAACCTTGCTGAAAGCGCTATAGAACATTTCTTCTGGTATCTCCTCTAAGCATTTGGTTATATTACTATTCCTGGCACAGAATGCTGGAAAATGTAATGCATATGGGTTGATTGTCACCATGGTAGGTCTGCTACCAAAAAGAGGAGGATGGATCACTGGGTAGTAGTGACAACTTGTAAATTCCTGTTTTGGGAAGTTACAATCTACCTGGGAGGAAAAGTTTGCATTTCATTCTAGACTGCCACAAATAAATCCCAGACCCAAACAATTTAGGAAGAAAATGTTTAAATCCAGCTCACAATTCTAACAGAGGTTACAACAGCTGGACCCCGGGGACTAGTCACATCACAGGCACAGTTGAGATCAGTAAGCAAAAGACACAGGTGTGTGCTCTGCTTGCCTCTGCTCACCCACCTTTTTTTTTTTAGTTTATTTGTGTGTGTGTGTGTGTGTGTGTGTGTGTGTGTGTGTGTGTGTGTGTGTGAGTGTGTGTATGTGTATGTGTGTTTGTGTGTATCTGGAGCCCAAGGGTGACTTAGGGAATCATTCTGGATTGCTCACCCTCCTTTTTGCTTTGTTCTGGGGTTTCTCAGGCTCCACATTCCAGAGCCACAAGTGCAAACTGCCGCTATTTCATCCTGGAGTTTTTTGTGAGATCTGGGATCCAAATGCAGGCCCTTCTGTTTGTGAGGCAGAAGCTTAACCTCTGGATCGTCTCTCCAGGCCCCTCAGCCTTCTTGGTACAGTCTCAGGCCACCTTCCCAGGGAATGGTTCTGTCTACAGTGGACTGGGTCCCTTCCCACGTTGATTATGCGTTCAAGACAGTCCCTTAGGGGCGTATACAGAAGCCAGTCTTACCAAGAGACTCAGGTGGGTCTGGAGACCTAGGCATCAGGCTGACAACTAATACTAACCATCACAGGAAATATCTCATAAACTAGAAAAGGTAATAGTGGAGCCAGTGAGATGGTGCCCTGGGCAAGATGCCTGCTAATACCCCTGACGCCCTGAGTTTTGACCCCTGGAAGGCCACGTGGTGGAAGGAGAGAACTGACTTCTGAAAGCTGTCCTCCGACCTCGACTTGTGAGTCATGGTACATATACATGCCTGTGCTTTCTCTTTTTAGGAGAAAGAGGTTTAAATCTCTCTCTCTCTCTCTCTCTCTCTCTCTCTTTCTCTCAAATATATAAGATTTTTTTTTAAAAAGAAATGAATGCATGAGAGGCCGCAAGCTACAACATAAAGCTATTATACATTATACAGATTCAGGGTGTGGGGAAGGCCTAGAAATAGAAGGTTCTGGGTCCCTTTTGTAAGTATTAATTGTTTATTTCATATATCTTCCCTGATCTAAACAGATCTTAAACTGCCCAGTCCTAATACGCTCCCATAAAGGATTATAAACCAGAGTGGAGGCTGGTTTAAACAAAGCCGTCAGAAAGTAAGCAATCCTTCTTCTCTCTTTCTTTTGCTGGCTAGAGGTTTGTTTTGTCTGTCCAGAACTTTCTTCTCCAAGGCAGAAATGACAAGGTCAAATAGAGGTCACATGCTGCCTTTTTTTAAATACAGATACTTTCACACTATTCACTCATTTCATTGCTAACTGTCTGTTGACCCCCCCAAATAAGTCCATCTTCCAAAAGGCAGAAGCTACAGACTAGGAGGACCCCAGCATCTCAGGGTGTGAGGGTATCATTCATCTCATTCAACACAAGCCTGAGTTCAAGTCTCATTTAACTCTCCACAAGAACACAAGCAAGAACACAAGATGCTTCCAATTCAGAAAGGACAACAGCCATGCAATACCCAGGTATTCCGATTGTTTAGCAGAAGAACGTGGGTATCATCGTGATACTAAAACTGTCACCTGGTAGAGAAAAAGACAAAACCCCATGAATCAGACCAGGGCAGGACTAACTTCTTTAAGACAAGGAAATTCCATTACAACAAACTGCCCGGGGCCTTTGAATTGCTTTTGTTTAAGATCAGTTATAAAGAATATATTGCTAGCAAGCCTTCTTTGGATCTGAAGATGAAACCTAGCTGGCTTTTCCTTTTTTTTTTCCATAGAAAACCAGCAACAATGGGGTAATTGTCCTTAGGCCTGAGAATGAATGCTCCATCCATCCATCCATCCATCCATCCATCCATCCATCCATCCATCTATCTATCCATCTATCCATCTATCCATCTATCCATCTATCCATCTATCCATCTATCCATCTATCCATCTATCCATCTATCCATCTATCTATCTATCTATCTATCTATTTATCTATCATCTATCTGGCTTATTTAGTTATTTGAGAGAGAGAATGAGAGAGAAAGAGAGGGACAGAGAGAGAGAAAGAACATATGCATGCCATAGTAATGGGTGGAGGTCAGAGGACAACTTTCAGAAGTTGCTTCTCTTCTTCCACCACGTGGGCTTCTGGGGATCGAACTTGGGTTACTGGGTTTGTGAGCAGGTGACTTACCCACCACAAAGCCAGCTCGCTGGCTCTGGATAACCTCTTTTAAACGTTAAAAACTCAACCTTTTGCATGAGCTCACAGGTTGGTAAGCAAAAGACAGGCTGGGATTCAATTCTGCTTTCTACCTCAAACATACCCAAACCAACCATAGCCTATTGCTGTAGGGTGTCACATGGTGAGATCATTCTTTGAATTTCTATTTCTAAATCAACTTTCTGGAATGTTTTTCTCTAGAGTTTGCCATGACACACACACAGGTCTGGCTGACCGCACTCCCTAGGAGCAGAACCAGTAGACGATACATATGACAAAGGGGACTGATTGAATTGTGTTATTCAACTGTGGCCATGTGCATACTAGAGACCCTGAGAACCCACCAGTGAGAGTTAATCCTGGGTGTCAGTTTGGCACATCTGGTTTAACTATCATCAACTGAGACCACCTGAAGAGATAATCTGGATGAATATATTTACAATACAAAGACCAGCCCTAGGTCCCATTGGAACCTCTCTAGATCTCATTAGAATCTCCCAGTAGCGGACCAGATAAAGGAACCATAGAACAGGAGATTGAGAAGAGGAGAAACTCTGAAACTGTGCTAGAAAACCTGCTTCCCTCCTGCCACCCAGTTTCTTCATTTCTTCAACCCTCCAAGTCTTCAATGCGATGAAGGCCTTCAGCCTTCACCCACTGGACTACTGGACTGAGCAGCTACTGGCAGCCATCGTTGGACTACCTTAGCCATATTTCATAAGCCAACTCAATAAATTCTTTTTTTTTTCTGTTTTGTGCATGAGCCTTTTACTTATTTATTTGCATACTTATTTCTTTATTTATTTAGCTTTTTTTATTATTAAAAATTTAATTATACATTTTAAAATTTTTTACTAGTTCCCTCCCTCCCCCCAATAAATTCTTTTTATATATCCATTCTGATGATTCTGTGACTCTAGAGAACCCTGACTAACATACCATCCAATGATGTTCAGTCCATAAGGCTTGAAGTTCAGCCTAGCACTGAGGGTCTGGAGGATTCCTGGAGTGATCTGGAGTCCACGCTTGGAAGGCCAGAGAAGCTGAGTTCCCATGTCAGCGAAGGATGGTGGCAGCCATGACAGCAACATGGGACGCACACTCAGCATCAGGCGGGGGGTCTGTGCCTCAGACCTCCTTTCGTCCAGGCCTCTTCTGTGAGAAGACAGGAAAAGACCTTCCCCACTTAGTTGACTTTTCTAGGAAAGACCCTCCCAGATCCGTCCAGAGCTGTGCTTCTTAAATGATCCCAGGTCCAATCAAGTTGACCACCAAGATTAACTACCACAGGGACGGGAGAGATGGCTCAGGGGTTAAAGCCTTTGCCTCACAAGCAAAAGGAGCTGAGTTTGAATCTCCAGATCCCACATAAAAATGCAGGGCAGACATGGCAGTGGCCTGCATTCCTGGCCCTGGAAGGAGGAGTCAGGGAAACCCCACGGCAAAGCGATAAGGAGATAGAACCATCCAGAATGATGCCCAATGTCTTCCCCAGGCACACACACTCAGGCGCCCTCTACACACACGCACACACACACACACACACACACACGCACACACATATGAAACAAAACAAGAAGCAAAGCATACAGTTCGCAAGTACTGAGCAATCCTGGGAACTGGTCTAGAGCTGAGGCAGGGGGAGGAGCACACAAAGGTCTGTAAATCCCCGCCCTGATCTGCGGCGCACAGCAGGTGTTCAGCGAACGCTACTGACCGAGCCACGCGAGAACCCAGCAGTCCTGCACTCATATGGAAACTCCGCTCTCAACCAAGTAGATGCTCAGCGTAATAGTGGCTCACACCTCTCTTAGCCTGTGGCCAAGAGACAGAAATAGAAACCCAAACTTGTTTCACTGTAGACTTACAGCAAGTCAACTACGGGGTGTGGGGGAGTCTTGTCTTCACACAGTCTCTTCACTGAGAATGATAGTCTATCTACGAGTTCCCTAAGACCCCTCTGTACCGGGCACACCTTTTAGCTATGTTCTCTTCTCTTACCGTTGTGGGGTTCTCTGTAGAGAACCATTCTTCCAACTTTTCTGTCCAAATGCAGTATTACCCTGAAGACATTCTTTTCTGTCTGGATGGCTCAACGGAGACAATTGAGGATTGACCCTTTAGCCACACCTATGAAGGATGATTTAGTTCAGGCTGGCATTGAAAAACCCTGTGGTTTTTATCATTGAGGTAGGAAGACCCGGCCTGTGGTGTGGAGGTAGATAAGAGAAAAAGAAACCAAGTTGGAAAGTGGCAGACTGGAAACTGCGAGGTATGCCTGGCTCTCGGTTCTTTTGGAGACGGTGTGGCCAGTGCCCTCGGCACCTGCTGTGGGATAAAGTCTCCTGCCATCATAATGTACTGTAATCAGAAACTGTAAGCTGAGAATAAGCCCCTTGCTCCCTTAAGTTGTTTGGGTTCTGTATTCATTCTGCAACAGGAAGATTAGCACAGACTTAATATTTTTCTCTGGAAATGCCTGCAACAGGGACCGCATTGCCTTTCTGCCTTAAACAGCTAAAAAAAAAAAGAAAGAAAAAGAAAAGAAAAGATGGGGCAGAGGTGGAGGAAGGATTCAGAGGGCCGGACAGCGGGAGCACAGATGGTGGGAGAGAGGTGGGGGAAACTTGGAGAGTGAAGGAGACGTTCTTTGCCTGGTTGGTGCTGATGTTTTCCTTTCTTTTTTCTTTCATATGTGTCTTGCAAGTGTGTGTGCGTGTGTATGAGGTGGGCACCCAGAGGTGGGTGTATGTACATGAGTGCACTTGAGTGTGCGCACACGTGTGCACATGTGAAGGACTTATTGCTATAAGCCTGGTCTCTAACTGAACCCAGAGCATGCCACTAGGGCTAGTCTGGTTAGTCAACTCACCTTGGAAATTCCCAGGCTCCACCTTCAGGGGCTAGAATTACATACAGGCTGTGGCCACATCCACCGGCATTTTTACTTGGGATCCTGGGATCCAAATTCAGTTCCCTTTGCTTGGGAGGCAAGGGCGTTGACCATCCATCTCCCCAGCCCTGCGCTGTTTTCACAAATGCGCACTTATTTCCAAGTTCATCAGTGTGTACCCTTTAAATGTGAATAGTATTTGTGCGTTGATTACACCTCAATAAAAGTTGTTTGAAAGTGCTGTAGAGGAGACTGGGGGTAAGGAGGATGGGGGTGGAAGTACATACCTGCAGTCCCAGCTCTTGAAGGTAGAGGCAGGAAGACCAATGGTTTAAGCTTCCTCTGGATTCCATAGAGAATTCCATTCAGTCTTCACTACATAAGACCCCAAAACAAAAGCAAAATGAAATGAACAAATGAAAACTACTATGGAGGTTAAGAAAGCAGCCTGGAAATAGGCATCCTTAAAAAAATACTCCTATGCTACTATTTTCCTAATTGATAAAGATGAATATTAAAGATTCCCCACACACACACAGGGCTAGGTGCTGGCAGTTAAAGCAATCACCACACAAGCAAAAAGACTTGAATTCAGATCCCCAGATGCCATTTAAAATACTGGGTGGGGGTGGCAGCTCCCCTGTGATTCCAGCTTCTGAAGTCTCTGTGCTTCCAGGCATGGGGCTCTCCAGAGCAAGTTGGCCAGCCAGACTCACCCTGGATGAAAGCTCCGGGAATGAATTGTCTCAAAAGAAGAAGGCAGAAGAGCAGTCACGGATGATTTCTGGATGTCAACTTTGGGCCCCCATGCTCATATGCACACATGTGAACATGCATGCATGTGCCCCCCAAATATCCACATAAAAAGGGGGGGAAAGATAAGATTTTCATTATTGTTAAGCACAGGTAGATAGCCTGAACAGCAAATCCTGCTTAAACTTTCAGTCTTACTTTGAAGGGTCCTTTCCAAATTCTTGAACCTAACTTTCTTTCCTTCTTTCCTTCCTTCCCTCCCTCCTTTCCTCCCTTCCCTCCCTTCCTTACTTCCCTCCCTTCCTCCCTTCCTGCCTTCCTCCCTTCCTGCCTTCCTCCCTCCTTCCTTCCTTCCTCCCTTCCTTCCTTCCTTCCCTTCTTCCTTCCTTCCCTCTCTCCCTTCCTTCCTTCTTACTTTGAAGGGTCCTTTCCAAAGTCTTGAACCTTTCTTTCCTCCCTCCTTCCCTCCCTTCCTTCCCTCTCTGTCTCTCCCTTCCTTCCCTCTCTGTCTCTCCCTTCCTTCCCTCTCTCTCCCTCCCTTCCTTCCCTCTCTCTCCCTCCCTTCCTTCCCTCTCTCTCCCTCCCTTCCTTCTCTCTCTCCCCCTCCTTCCTTCCCTCTCTCCCCCTCCTTTCCTTCCTTCTTTCTCCCTCCCTTCCTTCCCTCCCTTTTTTCCCTCCCTCCTTCCCTCCCTTCCTCTTTCCTTCCCTCCCTCCCTCCCTTCCTTCCTCTCTTCTTGTTCCTTCCTTTCTCTCCCTCTCTTTCTCTTTCTTTTGGTACATGGTTTTATGTAACTCAAGCTGGGTTTGAAATTGCCATGAAACTGAGGAAGACTTTGAACTCCTGGTCTTTCTGCCTCCTCCTCCCATGTGCCAGGATTATAGGTATATGCACCATGTCCAAGGTACTGGGGCTCAAACTCAGGGCTTTGTGCATGCTAGGCAAGCACACTACCAACTAAGCCCCAGTGCTACCTTCCCTTCTTCCTCCTCCTCCGCTTCTCTTTCTTTTCCTCTTCCTCTTTTTTGTGCATACTAGGTGAGCATGCTACAAAATGAACCAAATCCCAGTGTTACCTCCCCCCTCCTTTCCCTTAACCTCTTCTTTTTTCTTCCCCAAATGTCTAAAGTTTAGGCTTCACGAAACCCGAATCCCAGCGTCTCCTAGAAGAACATTCATGAAAACGTTCTATTGCTCAGATGGGTCATTTCCAACCTCCTTTCACAGCACCTGGGACTCAGCAGGTGATGAGGCAGAGAGCTTTACCTCAGACATTCTGTCTCACCAGGACTTGAGGAATTTCGGTCCCAACCCTTCCTGAGAAGGATTCTAGAGAAGATTGTTATGCTAGTTAGATGTATAGGTGTCAGCTTGACATCTGGAAGCCTGAGCTCTGGGCACATTTGCAAAGAAATAGCAATTAAGGCAAATCCTTGAAGTTATCCCATTGATGTGGGAAGACCCAGCTCAGTAGGAGGGACCATTTCCTAAGCAGGTGGATAAGATGGAGGAAGCTGGTTTAGTACTTCCCAGCAGGAGTAAATGCTCACAAAGATGGTGTTGTACTCAGCCTTCATCGTTGCTGATAAGTGACCATCAAATGGCTTAAGGGAATAAGGGGTTTATTTTCTCTTACAATTTTCTGTTACAGTTCATAGTCCAGCTTGATGGGAGAGCACGCACCAACACCAGGGCAAGGTAACTGGTCACACCATCACCTCATAATGGCTGAGAGAGGGACTTACCTGCCAGACCAGCATGCTGGCCAAGTGTACATAAGAATGCCAACTCTCTCAACCAGCTGTCTGTCTGTTTATTCCCACCCACCATGGCTGGTTCTTCTCCATCAGCTAGACAATCTCCTGCAGGTTTGCTCTGGGGTTAACTCAACCACTAATTCTCTACAAATATGCCCGGAGCTCAAACCCTCAACTGTCGAGTTGACACGTGTGCCTAAATTACTCCACGCCTTGTCAACTTGACACAAAAACATAGCACTTTTAAACTGCAACCTTCAATCCTTGTCCTACAGATGTTAAAATATATATACATTTCATAAACAAATTTAAAATATTCTCTCATTAAAATTTCAGTTATTAAAATGTTAGAACTGAGAATCTTTCTTTAAATATCCCAAATAAAATCATTGTAATAATAAGAAAACATCAAGTTAAGACCAAAGTCCAGCAAATTACCGCATCCTGTACTTCAATGCCCATTTTCTGTTACTCATTGTGTAGTCATGGTGGCTCAAAGATTGTAGGCATTCCCAGCCCAGGCATTGCAGCTCGAAGTTGTAGAAGCAGAGTTCATCTGAACCAGGCTGAATCTCCACTTGCAGCTGTCAGCATACATCCCACAGTTCTGGCATCTCCAACAGTACTCTGGGTTTGCCTCTGCAGCTATAAGTTTCACCTTCTCTCGCAGGAACTCTACGCCTGCCACTTGGTGCCTAGCTTTTGCTGCTCCCCATGAACCCTTCAGTAGTACACCCAAACCACTATCACCTGAGGGACGCTGCCAGATTCTGAAGCGAGGTTGAAACATAGCTTGGTCCACTTGACCTACAGCTGTGCCAACTTTATTTAACGCGCTGACACTGGAAAAGCTTCTTTTCTAGGCAGCCAAACTTGCAAAGTGCAAGAAACAGCTTTAACTTGGGCTTTTGGCCCTTGAAGGAATCTGAGTTTTCAAACCACGAACTCGATATAGGGTGGTTTTCACATCTTCCACCATCCCAGTACAAGTCACTAGGTTTTCCTTCGCTGATACTCATTTCTCTAACAGCAGCAGATATTCTGCTGCCTGCACTTTGCACATCCAGAGCTTCACGGCCACCAACACAGCTCTCCACCATCAAGCAAACCAGTCCATTATGTTCAAATTCAGCTTCAACAAACTCCTTGTTCCCCTCATCAGAAACTGGGCCCAAACAGTTCATTACTTTCTCAGTATCACTGTTTCCAAATGGCCCACCAAACTCTGAAGAACGATATTTGTAATCCACAAAATGAAAATCTTCAAGCATTTCCAACTTTGTATGGCAAAACCGTTCAAAAGCCACAAAATCCACATAGTCAGATTTATTAGCAATACCCCACTTCTCTAGTACCAAATTCTGTTGCAGTCAGCCTGCACAGTTGCTGATAAATGACCATCAAACTGCTTAAGGGAACAAGGGGCTTATTTTCTCTTATAATTTTCTGGTTACAGTTCTCAGTCCAGCTTGACAGGAGAGCTCACACCAACACCAGGGCTGAGGGAACTGGCCACAGCATCACCATATAACGGCTGAGAGATGGATGATCTTTACTTGCCAGACCAGCATGTCTGGCCAAGTGTACAGAAGGATGCCAACTCTCTCGACCAGCTCTCCGTGATTTATTCCAGGGCCTAATCCCACCCACCATGAGCTGGGCCTTCCCCATCAGCTAGACAATCTCCTGCAGGTTTGCTCTGGCTAAACTCAACCATTAATTCTGTACAAATGTGTCCAGAGTTTATCCCAGACTGACCTTGGACTTACTATGTTGCTCAGGATGACTTTGAACTTTTGATCCTCTTGCCTCCATCTTCCAAGTGCTGGAATTGCAGTTGTGGTCGGCATTTTGTATACTTCGGCAGACTTGCAGTCTGGCAAGTAAAGTTTGCCCCTCTCTCAGCAATCCCTGTGGGTATGATGTGGTCAGTTCCCTCAGCTCCTGGTGTTAGTATGAGCTCTCTTGCAGACTAAGAACTGCAACAATTATAAGCCATAATAAAATCCCCTTTTCCCTAAACTGTTTGGTTGTGAACTTACTGCAGCATGCAAGCAAACTGCAACAGAGATCTTATGACATTCATTTGCATTTCATGCTGTTTCCAAGTAAAACGCCCATTTTTCTCTAACCCAGACTCCACCAGCTTTTCGTTGCCTTCTCAGACCTCCCCAGCCCAATGTAAACAATCCCCCTAAAACTCCAGAAGCCTTAAGGTATGTACCATCCTAGAAACTGATAAGATTTCAACACATAGAACCCCATGACCTTGAGGTCATGACATCCTGGAATTCCCTACAATTTACCTGCCACACTGACCATGTGTTAATTTCATAAAGTATTTTCTGATGGGTATAGTCACCACAACTAATGTCTTGGCATTTCCTTAAAGTTTAAACATGACAGGACTGGAAAGGTGGCTCAGGGGTTAAGCCTCTGCCTTGCAGGCGGAAGGTCCTGAGTTCAGATCCTAGACCCCACGTATAGACCCCAGGCAGAAGCGGGGGCGGCCTGCGTTCCTGATCCTGGTAGGGCGGAGCCTGTGAATCCCGGGGCAGAGTAAACAAGGAGGAGGTGGAGGTTCTACACACACACACACACACACACACACACACACACACACACACACACATAAACACACACGCACAATTGACTAAATTAAAAAAAAAAGTTTAAACATGACAATGTCTTTTGTAAAACCTGAAAGATCGTGCAAGCCTAAAGTAACTGGGGAGGTGAGATTTCAAATATTTAATTACTGACAAGTAATTAATTCAATATATCTCCCATGGGACACTGGAGCTGGGCTTACTGGGCTCCCTGGCTGGGTGGACATTCATGCTTTGGATAGTGGAAGGAACTATAGAAGAAAGGTATGGGTTCCCTGAAGAAGGTGAGATGCTTGGGTGGGGCTAGCAGTCAGAGCTCGAGGCCACGGTTAATAACTTGAAAAGGATGTAACTTTATTTTATTTACCAGGACAATGTATTACAGCTTTAAATAAAAGAAAGAACGGGGCTGAGGCAATGGCTCAGGGGTTAAAGCCTTTGCCTCACAAGCAAAAGGACCTAAGTTCAGATCTCTAGATTCCACATAAATATTACAGGCAGAAATGACAGCAGCCCGCAATTCCAGCCCTGGAAGGCAGAGACTGGGAACCTCAGAACAAAGTAATAGGAAGTCGAGAAATCAGGATGATTCCCCATGTCACTCTTGGACCTCTACAGGCATACACTCAAATGTCCTTAGTGTGCACAAGGAAGGAAAGAAAGAAGGAAGGAAGGAAGGAAGGAAGGAAGGAAGGAAGGAAGGAAGGAAGGAAGGAAGGAAGGAAGGAAGGAAGGAAGGAAGGAAGGAAGGAAGGAAGGAAGGAAGGAAGGACAAAGAAGGCTAGGGAGATGGCTCAGTGGTTAAAGCCTTTGCCTCCTGTCATAGTTAAGCACAGGTGTCAACTTGGCTGTTGAGGGTTTGAGCTCTGGGCACATTTGTAGAGAATTAATGGTTGAGTTAAGCCCAGAGCAAACCTGAAGGAGATTGTCTAGCTGATGGGGAGGGCCCAGCCCATGATGGGTGGGACTAGACCCTGGAATAAAAAGACAAACAGCTCGTAGAGAGAGTCAGTATCCTTGTGGACACTTGGCCAGACATGCTGGTCTCGCAAGTAAGGATCGTCCCTCTCTCAGCTATTATGTGGTGATGGTGTGGCCAGTTCCCTCAGTCCTGGTGTTGGTGTGAGCTCTTCCCTCATGCTGGACTGAGAACTGTAACTGGAAAATCATAAGAAAAAATAAACCCCTTGTTCCTTAAACTGTTCGATGGTCATTTATCAGCAGCCGTGTAGGCGAACCACAACAACACACAGGCAAAGAATTCAGATCCCCAGATCCCATGTAAAAACGCCAGGTGGGTGTGGCAGTGGAAAGGAAGGAAGCATGGAAATCAGAGCCATGGAAAGCAGAGCCTGGGAATCCTCTGAGCATCCTAGCTAGCCAGACTAATTCTAATGGTGTGCTCTGGATTTAATCAGACACCCAGGCTTATGACAATAAAGTGAGAGAACAATCAGAGATGATTCCTGGTAACAGCCTTGGGCGTCCACAGGCACACACATTCAAGTATACGCACATACCCACATGCAAATATATATACTACTGCCAACACAATACACGTGTGCACACATATGCACACACACATGCTTGCACACTTGTGCAAGAGAAAGCATCCCATACACACATATGTGAAAGAAAAAAGTAAAGCAGAGGTCCACTCCATTGTTGATTTCCTCTGAAGGAATAGAATTCAGCATCAACTTGGACATATACAGTGTACAGCTTTGCAAAAAGTATTATCAATCACAGACAGACAAACTATAAGTGAAACAAGTTTGTAATGACATTACTGAACCCCCCCAAAATTATGAACACATCCTAATTTTGTGTGCATGTCCCTTTGCGTGTGTGGCGTATGAGCATGTGTGTGCAAAGGTGCACCAGCAGAGGGCGTCAGGTGTCCCTCTCTATCACTTCCAGCCTTATTCTGTGGAGACAGGGTCTCTCCCTAAACCAGAGCTCACTTCTTTTAGAGAGATGGCTCAGGGGTTAAGCCTTTGCCTCTCAAACAGAAGGTCCTGAGTCTGGGTCCCAGATCCCATGTAAAAAAAACCTGCTAGGCGATGATGGCTTGTACTTCCAGCCCTGGAAGGAAGGGCCTGGGAAACTCCAAACAGCAAAGCAAAGAGGAGGCAGCACAATCCAGGACGATTGAAGAATCGCCCCCCACCTCCCAACTAACTAACTAACTAACTAACTAACTAACTAACTAACTAACCAACCAACCAACCAACCAAACAAACAAACAAACAAACAAACAAACAAACAAACAAACAAAAGAGCTAAGGTAGTGAGTGATGCACAGAACTTTAAGAATCTACCACGATAATGTTTGAGGATTCCTGTTATAGTTGGCATGGGCCTGCAATTCTAGCTGCTTGGGAGGCTGAGGCAGGAGGATCATGACTGGGAGACTGGTTTGGACTGGAGTTCAAAGCCACTTTGCATGACATAGTGCAAGTAAGAAAGCGAGCAAATGAACACACACACACACACACACACACACACACACACACATACACACACACAAATAAAAAACTAGCTGTGCGGAAGAGCACCTGCTGATTAATGTGCCCCAGAACATGTATGGTGGAAGGAGAGAACTGACTTCTGAAAGTTGTTGCATGCTTCTCTATTCTCTCTCTGTCTCTATCTCTCTCTCTTTCACTCTCTCGCTTTCTCTCTGTCATAAATAAAATAATGAAAAAAGCAAAATGAAGAAGGAGAAGTAGGAGAAAAATGAAAGAGAAGAAAGAAAGAGAAAACTGGTGAACTCCACACTCTTGGGAACCAAACAGCACACATCTTTAAAAAAAAAGAAAGCAAGCAAGAAAGAAAAGCTATGGATGAAGGGGAAAGTCTCAAAAGTCTATTAGGAAAAACTGAGCAAACATGGAAGCTCACATGTGGGACACGTGTGGGAATTCATGTATGTGCTCCTCGGAGCTGCCGTCTCAGTGAGGACATTAGTAAGTGGGGCTTTTAGGAAGTGATCGCTGGAGAAGGCTCCGCAGTGGGGTTAGTGCCTTAGAAGAGTGTGTGTTACATACCAGTGATCCCATCACTTAAGCAGAAGATCTTGAGTCCAAGCCAGCCTGGGCTATGCACACAGCTCTAGTGACTCTGTCTCCAAAGTGAAAGAAAGCAAACAAACGGAAACATGAAAGGGCCCTGAGAAAGTTATTTCAGTCTCTTTTGATAGTAAAGTGCCTGCTTACACACCCAGCGATGAATCTGAGTTCAATCCCTGGAAGCACCCAGTGGTGGAGGCACTAGTGAATAGGTAATTCAGCTGCCTAAAACAGCCACAAATTTATTCACGGAAATGTGAGTTGTTGAAAAGGTACTGAGGTAATTAAATGAAACAGGGTCTCTCTCTCTCTCTCTCTCTCTCTCTCTCTCTCTCTCTCTCTCTCTAAATATAAGGCACTGGGACAAGTAGACCGGTATACAAAAGTAAACCTCCAAAAAAATTTAAAAAGAAAATTATCTTTGGCTTTGTTTGGCAAAGTGGGCACACTTGGAAGCCCAAATACTTGGGAGCTGCAGTAGGAGGATTGCAAATAGTGTCCAACGTGAGTATACAGTCCCGCTTCTAACTGTCAGACTGACAGACAGTACTGAGGCCAAATATATATATGCGTGTGTGCATGTGTAAATACACATGGCTTCCAGTCAACTAAAAATGACATCAGTTTCTTTTCCTACATCTCAACATTGACAGGAAAAAAAACCCCTAGTGAACTTGTAAACATCCAGTAAATGAATGTTAAGAACTTAATGGCTGTTCATAGTATCTCCCACTTAGAAAATTTTTGATGGACTCATTATTTGTAAATAGAAATGGGCTTAGTAATCTAGCTATGACAGCGGTTGACTATAAAAGAATGCTTCTGAAAGTGCTTCGAGGGGCCAGCAAGGGTGAGACAGGGTAAGGGTCACAATCTGGTGATCTGAGTTCCATCCCTGGAAACCCACATGGTGGAAGGAGAGAATCATGGTGTTCGGAAAATCATCCTCTGACCTCCATTCATGCACCCTGCCACGCATGTGCCTGCCAGTTCTCTCCCTCCCTCCTCCTTTGTCTGTCTGTCTGTCTCTCAAATAAATAAGAGACTAAAAAATGAAAGAGTTTTGAACAATGAACTCTTTTAAAAAGATTTCATGTAGGGTTGAGAAGCTGGCCCAGGGGTTAAAAATCTTTATCTTGAAAGCAAAAGAGGTTTGGATCCTTAGATCCTGAACAAAAAAGGTGGGAGGGTTGGAAATGGAAGCGTCAATTCCAGCCTGTAAGTTAGAGCTTGTGAAAACTCAGAGAAAAGAAATAAGAAGGTAGAACAATTTAGGATGATAACTGATGTCACCCCCAGACTTCCACAGGAGCACACTCTCAAGTGCCCTTTTGTAAACTACATACGTCTGCATGCACATACACCCACACTTATGTGAAAAAAAAAAAGATTACATTTGGAAGTCTGGTGGTTTTTATAGACGTTCAAATTAAACATTGAATTATCATATGACCTGATACTTTCATTCTTGGATATGTATTTCCTTTAAAATTGAAAACAGGTTTCCAAAATGTGTGTGTAAATACTCAGAGCAGGGCTACTCACAGTTGCCAGAAGATACTATCAACCCTAGTCAAGTGTCTACCAGTTAAGAGTCTTCTATCCCTACAGATAAACATCACATATGCATGCTGTGGAATATTATTCAGCTGTAAAATGGATTAAGTACTGATATGTGATAACAGATGTTGAACCTTGGAAATATTCTGGGAATGGGGAGATGGTTCAACACAAACAAAAGAATCAGATTTCAAGACCTAGACCCCATGTAAAAACTGCCAGTTTGTCTGATGGCCCACCTATAATTACAGCCCAGGAAGGCAGAGCCCAAGAATTCCTAGAGGTAAACTGACAAGTCAGACAAGCCTTATTAGTCAGCTCTGGGCTTAATCAGGGACCAGTCTCAAAAGAATAAGATGGAAGAGCTATGGAGAAAGATGATTCCTTACAACAACCATAGGCTTCCACATGCCTGTACTTCAGACAGGTGGGCAGGCATATGCCAAAAACATGCTTGTACACACACACACACCCTCCACATACATATTAAAAAATGTTAAGTGGAAGGATTTAGGCATAAAAGCAGATATGTTGTATTGTTCTATTCATATGAAATATCCTGCATACATAAAGCCAGAGCCTGAGGTACATTACTGGCTATCAAAGATGGGCTGGGGAGTGGCGAAGGGTCCAGTTTAATAGTTTTCCTTTTGGCATGCAAAATTTTGTTTTTTAACAGTGATTTAAATAAGTCAGTTGCTTTGTGTGTGTGTGTGTGTGTGTGTGTGTGTGTGTGTGTGTCTGCGTGTGTACTGTATAGTGAACCTACAAAATATCCTAGGGATTGCCCCCATTTTTAAATTTGACTTAAGCCAAGAGGCTTTTCAGAGCCTGGAACCCATTCTTCTCTCTGGCTTGAAACTTACCCGACATAGCGATAGTGATCTCTTAGTATTACTAAACCAACACCAGTTAGGCCTCCTGTCTTGAGTAAGGGCAGTTCTCTCCACACTATAGTTAACAGACTGGGGGTGTTGATATGCCTGGCAGTCAATTATGCTGCCTGCTTTACCAGTTTCCATGGCTGGCGAGATAGCTCAGTAGTTAAGGCTTCTGCTTTCAAGCCTGGTCTGAGTTCCATTCCTGGAAGCCCACATGGTGGAAGGAGAGAACAGACTTCTGAAAGACGTCTTCTGACCTCCATCCATGCTCTGGTGTGCACCTTTCTCTAGCTCTGCAATAAGTTTTTTTTTTTTTTTTTTTTTTTAATGGGAGTTACATAAATCCTTCTGTACTGCGACACTTTTGTTTTTATTGCTTTGGTTGTTACGGATTCAAGGATGGCAAAAGAGGAGGAGGAGGAAGAGTAGGAGAAACAGGAAGAGGGGGAGGAAGAGGCGGGGAAGAATTTGAGAAACACCCTACATCTGTAGGCTTGTTGCTTCCCTTGGCGACTCTGCGGTGGAGCTGTGTCTTCCACAGCATTCGTGAAGCCGTGGCCCCTGCTCGGAGTCTACAGATCTTGGCTGTTGTTCTGCAAAATTCATAGGCTGCCATTTTGCATCCCATGTTCTTTACTCCCATCGCTCCAAATCCTCTGGTTCTTCCAACATTTAAGAAACACCACTTTTAATTAAAAAAAAAAAAAAAAAAACCGGTCTGGCAAGATGGCGTCCTGGGTAAGGCACCTGCTGAAAAAACTGACAACCAGAGTTAATCTCAGGGGTCCACATGGTGGAAGGAGAGAACTGACATCCAAGAGTTGTCCTCTGACTTCCACCTGTGCATGATGGCATGCATATGCATTCTCTCTCTCTTTCTTATAAATAAAATATTTTAAAAGAACACAGGAAAAGCCTTATACACAGAAGGCTTAAATCTTTGGAAGAGTTTCTAGATTGTCTTATCTTTTCCAAAATGCAAATTTTTCTCTCAAAGAAGAAAGACTTTCATTTCAAAAAGGGGTCACATGTAAAAAAGAGTCATTCCAGCTGTTTAAAGCCGGGGCCAGGAAAAAAAAATGACCTCTGGAACAATACACCAAGACTTGCTGGGCCCCGAACCATTTCCTTTGCTTATGAATTAGATACAGTTCCATTTCTATCCTGCTCTGATCTGTTCCCGAGATAAGCAAATAACCTATGGGGCCTCAGAAATGAGCCTTCTCTGGGTGGTGGGGGTGGGGAACCAACTTTCTGAGCAGTCTGGGCTTGGAAAAGTCTTCCTTTCAAATACAATGAGCGAAAGCAGCATGCAGCTCTCGGCAGAGGAGAAGAACCGGAGAGCACAGAGGTGAAAGTTTCCTAAGGTCCACGGGATGAGCCCATGCTTTGGGGGAAGTGGTGCTTCTTCCCAGACAGGTTACTAGCATTTTTCTGGGTGTTGCAGTAAAGGATTGGTGTAGACTCAAGTTGGCCTGGTTGCAAACAAATTGGTGCAAGTTATGTAATCTCTCAGTTTTTGTCTGTATCTGTGAATTGATGATACTAATGACGATGTGGGCAGATTAAAGAAAATGATTCATGTCTGACGCTTAGCATATAAGAAACTGTGCGGTAAGAGGGCCAGGGAGATGCTCAGTGGGTAACGTGCCTGCCACCAAGTATGAGGACCTCATTTTACATTCCCAAATGAAACAGTGGGTCCTGTAGGACTGCAATCCCAGCTCTGGGGAGGCAGAGACAGCTACATCTTTGGGGGGGGGGTTTCTGGTCAGTTTGTGTAGCAGAATTGTGGAGAGTGGTTGAGAAAGACATTCTGTTTTGACCTGGGTCTGCCATACACATGCATGCATGTGCACCTGTACCGGAAGATGCACATGCATGAACAAATATAGATAACACACACACCACACACACTCAGTAATAGTTGGTAGTGGTGAGTGTGGAAGAGAAAGCACCACAAAGCAATGAATCATTTCCATCTGTCAGGAGCTGGGATGGCTCATCACTGTTCATGGAACCTGTTTGGGGTTGAAGTTAAAGGGATGGAGAGGGTAGAAGGGGTGATGGCTCTGGCAGGATGGGAGAAGGAATTTAGGACTTAGAGATTGAGATAGGTGCTCGAACAGTTGTTGCAAGTCCTAGAGATAACAGATGAGCAAGTTGTGGGGGCAAGAGGGGAAGAAAGCAGATAGAGCGGAAGGGAGAATTCTTGCTATTGATTTGAACTTGGAACCATGTAACTATGCTAAGCCTACTTTAAAAAAAACGTTAATTACATTCTATTTATTTAAAGATTATTTATTTGGGAGTTGAGTTTTTAATTGTGTGCATGTGTGTGTGTATATGTGTGTGTGTCTGTATCAGAGAGCACTGTGTGTGCCTGTGGAGGTCCAAGGGTAACTTTGGGGATTATCCTGGATTGCTCTACCTCCTTAGAGCTTTGTTCTGGGGTTTCCCAGGCTTGGAAGTCCAGGCCGCCATTTCTGTTTGGTGTTTTTTTATGAGGGAGCTGGGATCCGAACTCAGGTCCTTTTGTTTTCCAGGCAGAGTATGAATCCCTGAACCATCTCTCCAGCCCACAATTACATTTTAAAAGTCTCTGTGTGTGTGTGTGTGTGGTGTAGGTGTTCAAACCCAGGGCTTCAGGAAAGCTAGGCAAGCATGCTCTTGCTAGCTACATTCCAAGCCAGTTTATTATTATTTTTTTAAAACCTTGAAGATAAGTGCCAAGAATGGAAGGTCAGGACCTTCTGACATCGGTAATATCTCCTACTTGGTGTGGGGCTTCAATAACGGAGGGCAGGTTTTGCATCAGGGTTGGGATTCTGCCTGACTTCAAAGATCTGATGGAATGTTTTGAGATCAGTTGCTCTCTCTCTCACCCTCATTCTGGAAGTCCACAGTCAGGGGAGGATTGAATTGTATTCATTTGATGATTTCCTATAAGAGCTGATTCTATTTATTATCCACCCATCCGAATGTCCATCCATCCGTCTATTCATCCATCCACACGTCTTTTAAGCACAACTCCATTCCCTCACAATTGTTCCAAGGTTTGTCAATTGTTCTAAGGTTGTCAACATCATTTAAAACCTCAAATAAGGTTCCACTAAAGGTATTTTGCAGGCAAGCGCACCATCCAAGTGAGGTTGGTACTCACCTAAAACTAAGAGCCTGCCTGGCTAATCAGTGCTTCACTGCTGGGAGCGAACCCACGGAGCAAGCACAGAAGGGCGCGTGCTCTGAGGGCAGCTTAAGCAAGCAGGAACAAAATCTCCAATCCCTAGCAGTCTGTGTTTTAGGATTCCCCGCAAACGAGAATGCCAATGTCTGCCTTTGATCTGAAGCCATGGGTTTACTCCACCAGTCTCAGATTCCTTATCTGTCCAGGTTCTTATCTGCCCCCAGGAGGAGCTTCCGATTAAAGACCTCTCCCGGCTTTAAAACTTTAGCAAGTGCTGGGGGTAGGAGGTGGAGGGGAGTCAGGTTTGGTTAGGGGCGGGGCAATACCTCCCTCTGCACCTCTGAAAGTTTGGTCTAGGTCACCTTCAGGCTCCAGGGCAGTCGCTTGGAAAAGGGCCGCCCCAAGAGCCAATTCTGGATATAGCCGGGCTACCAGAAGCTCTAGGGAGAGGTCTTAGGAGGGATAGCGAAGCGTGTACTTCAAGAAGACTTCTTGGAGGTAATGACAGTAGAACGGAACCCCCAAAGTCCAGCGGGAGTTAGAAAAAGCTGTCAGGAGAACGGCAAGGGAATCCTTCAGCCTTGGAACAAAGAAAGCAATGATTGGAGTTTGTAATATAGGAGGAATAGAGATCTGCAGAGGCGAAATCGCACGCACGCGAGGAGGGAGGGGGGCGCTTCGGACCTCGCTTTATTCTGAGATCAGGGAAGGGCCCGCAGGGTCGAAAGGACGTTCAGCCTAAGTGTTAGAGACCCTAGTTACTCGGGAAGGGTGGGGGTGGTGGTAGAAGGCTACTGAAGAAAAGCAGTCCGGATGACCCAGGGTCGAAGTGGGGGGCAAACATCGGAAGCTCCCTGCGACCCTGTGCGCCGTCCCCTGGATTTCTTGTTGTTTTTTTTTTGAGGAAGAGATGGGCACAGGCAGACGCTCTTTGAACGACGTAGCCCCTTCCTCTTACACGCGGAGGGTGGCGGGGTGGGGTGGTGGTGTCTCTGGGTCAGGTGCTCCAGAATGTGTAGAATTAAGTGGGAGGCCTTTCCTGGGGTGAAGACCGAGAACCGCTACCCCTTAAAACACACGCACAAACCTTCGTCCGCTTTTGGCCTCCTCTGCCCATGACCTCATACTTTAAACTCCCATATAGCCTTCCCCCGCCCTGTCCACACCCAGAGCTCGAAAGGGGGTGGGTGGGGGACAGTGGCGAAGGTCTGCAGAGCGGGAAAAGCTTGTCTTATCCCGCGCGAGATGGGGGGTGGGGCGGGGTAGGGAAGGGGCACGGCGATTCCTCCTCACTAGGGGGTTTAAATAGGTGGCGTAACTTTCTCGAGCAAGAACCTACTCGCAGTCTGGCGGACCCTGAGAGATCGATGCCTTGAAGCTGCGCGAGGTGATTGTAGGTTTAGGAGGACTAGCCGAAGGTTCGCGTTTCCTCCAACTAAAAAGAGAAGCCGAGGAAATGCCGGGATCTTGGGGCGAAGGATGGCGGCCCCCAGATCGAGCTGCTCCCCCACATCACAACCCCGCCCCCCTCGGCCCCAGGACTTATTCAGGCTCTTGCCCACCCGTGGCCCGCGCCGCCGAGCTTTGAACCCTTTGCTAGCCTGTGCAGCCCGCGCCCTGCCCCCTCGCTCGCAGCTGCTTCTCCGTTTGGGTGCAGCGGTTTCCCCCGCAGAGGAGGAGGAGGAGACTGCACGAGGGAGCGACTCCCGGGCTCGGGTTTCCGCACCAATGCCGAGCAGCCCCGGGCGGCCCCCCGGAGGCCGGCCCTCCTCCCGGCACCACGTTCCACAGTCATGGCGCACGAGGAGGGGCGGGCGCCCGGGCCGCACCCGCGCCCCCTCCTTTGCGTGCTCCCCGCCCCCCCGCCGGCCCTGGCCCCTCTCCTAGGCAACCTCCCTCCCCGGCCCGCCGCGGAGATGGAGACCCCCCTCCCTGGAGAGCGGCGTTTCCAGAGCCGTGGGCAGCACCCCTCCCTGCCCCCATCCGGGCGGAGGGATGGAGCCGCGCGCGCTTCCAGAACCTCCAGTCCCTTCCTGGGAGCCCCCCGGCGCCTTCTCCCTGCCCCAGGCGAGGCCAGGGCTCGGTGGGGGTAGACACAGCCCCTCTCCTCGCTTCGCAGCCCGACCCGGACCTTTGGCATCTCAGCAAATCCTTAAATAAACACAATCTCCCAACCCCAGTGGTTCGATTGCAATGCGCCTTGACAATAACCGGGACGGCTACGCAGGAAGCAATCCTGCACTGTCGGGGCGGGGGTAGAAGGCAGCTCCCGGACCACGCTGCCTTCTCCCTGGCCTTGAATTTTCAGGCCCCACGGGAGAGGCGGCTGCACCCGGAGGCTGACAGGTCCCGCGCCGGGGGGCCGCCACGACGGCTCTCGCGACCCCTTCTCCTGCAGGGTCTCGCCAGCCTACAAAAGGTGCAACCTCATGCACACGCAGAGCGCGCAAATAAAAGTCGACAGCGCATTGCCGGGAAAGGCTGCGAACAATGCGCCGGGCGGCCTGCGCCCGCCGGAGCGCAGCGCCCCGGGGGACAGGGGACGCGGGCGGGGGCCGGGGCGGAGGACCCGCCGGCCTCGGCGCTGGACACCTTACTTCCTGCTTCTCCGCCCGCGGCCAGACCCAGCTCTGCGGAGGGATATCTCTCCCCTCTGTCCCTCTCCCTCCTTTCCCCGCCCCCCCCTTTTTTTTGCTCTAACTCCCCCCCACCCCACTCCACCCCGCCTTTCTCCTTTTGCAAGAAAATAATTTGACAGTCGATTTGCTGACAGGGGAGGAATTTGCATCCTGGATTTAAAAAAAAAAAGGCCGAGAGGAGCTTGGGAACGGTTGCTAGGGGTGGGTAATGGGTGAAAAGAGGGGGGTGCAGGGGAGCGGATAAGGAGGGTGAAGGGAGGGGGCGAGGGTGGGGAGCGATGCAAAAGGTAAGGCCAGGTTACCGCGGTTCGGCCCGGTGTGGGCTGCGGCCGGGGGAGGGGCGAGAGATACATATGTATTTCTGTCTCCCCAGCACACCCCCTTCCCTCTAAGCGATGGCTGAGAGGCGGTGCGTGCGGATGGGGAGTAAGTTTCCTGCAGGGGAGGGTGGATGCACGCGCGCAGCCGGGCGCTGCAAATTTCCACCGGGGAGGGAGAGTGGCTGGCTGCGGGGAGAGTTTGGAGTTGCTGGCGGCGAAGGGCCGGGCAGGGAGCAGGGCCGGGAAAGGGGGCTGGCGGGCGCTATATCTGGGAGTAAGTTTCCAGGATCTGGAAAGCCCGCACGCTCGCTTGCACGCTTGTAAGTTTCTGGCCGGGGAGGGCGCGTGGGGAGGAGGCGGCGGCGAGGGAGGGATGCATGTATATAGAAGGGGGAGGGGGGAGCAGAGTTCCCGCGGGGAGGCTGAATGCATATGGAGAGTAGATTTCCTGGAGGGAGGGTGGAGGCGTAGACGGACGGAGTAAGTTTCTTGCTGGGGTGGTGGCGGTAGGTGGTGGGTTAGTGCTTCCTACCCGGAGTGTGTGCGTGGGGGGGTTAGTGAGAGGGAGGGACGAGGGGCCAGGTTCCCTGCTGGGGAGAGGGGCTTGCATCTGGGGAGTATGTTTCCTGGCGGAGCGATATTTGTTTACTGGCTGAGGGCAGTACTGTAAATGAGTGACGCTGCGAGAAGGCGGCTTGACATAAATTAATATTGAAATTACTCCATCAGCTTTGCTGGTCCCTCGTCTCACCCCCCAAGCGGAGACTGGTCTTCTTGTCCAAGGATTGCCCAGGCACTTGTTGCCGAAACAGCCAAGGTAGGCGAGACGCTTATTAAAGTTTCATGTAAAAAAAAAATTAGTTGGGGGATACTCCGTGAGAAGATGGGGGTGGGGTAGGGAGGGAAGCCTGATGGGGGACCGAAAAGGACGAGTCACCAGTCGCCCCTTTACTTTCGGTATGTTAGCCCGGCTCTCTTCCTTGCTTTCCTTATTCCCTGTCCCCTCACTGGGTTCGTAGCATCCCGGCAAAGGGGGAGGGGTGAGGTGGGCGCTGGTAGCCAGCAACCCTGCTTTGGAAGGGTGACGCCGGTGGACTGCAGTTGAAGGTTTGGGAGGTTATAAAGCTTTCATTCTTCCAGCCAAGAAACCGCAGGACCCTGGGGATGTGCCTTTTGGGGTTTTCTACATGATGTGTGTGTGTGTGTGTGTGTGTGTGTTCGTCTGCCTTCGGGCTCTGGGGACTGGGTACTCCCTATAAGTTAGTGTGGCCATCTAGGTAGGAGATGGGTGGCAGAAGATGAACTTGGCCCTTTGGCTCCCCAACTTCAGTTTTGGAGACTGGGAAGTTGCTGCTGGTGGTCTGAAGAAACAGATATTACAAGCCAAACAAAACCACCCTTTCACCAGCAGAAGCCTGGGGTGGGGGGAAAGAGCCCCTAGCAGGCAGCCTCTGGCCAGCCCAGGGCCTGAGCATGTACTACTGCCATCCTCGGGTTTAAAAAAAAAAAAAAAAGAAAAAGAAAGAAAGAAAAAAGCCTCGGATTGCTCTGTGCCTTCCACCGCCCAGTTAGAGGCAGCTTCAGGAAAAGTCTTCCCTAGATTTAAAAAAAAAAAAAAAAAAAAGGAAAAGAGAGCAAGGTTGCTTTGGCAAGAGAACAGTTTTGAAGCGTTTGGTCACAGGGTGGCCTGACTTGTCGGTGGAGTGTGGGGAAGTCTTGCCGGGGAATGACAGGTTCAGGCAGGGCCCCCAAGAGTTTAGCCGAGCATTCTGGTGGAGAGCTGCTGTGGGCCTCATCTCTGCGGGTCATGGAGGTGATCTCAGGAGTTTGAAGTTGTCCGAGTTGGTGTTGACCTTCTGCATCCTAATCCGTGCTGTGTTCCGTGGTGGCGAGGTGGTTTTCATGCCCCTTGGATATAAGAAACAGGAGGACTCGGCGCTTAGCTAGTTAACCAGCCCTCTGCTCTCCTCGCCTGTTTTCTTGGCCCTGCGCCTACCTGGTTTCTGCAGAGGAGTTGTAGGTCTGGCTGGCAGGTACCCTTCCTGGTGACTGGGAACTGAATTTGGCCAGGATAATTTTAGCACTAGGGGGTCTAGCCCAGAGGACCAGTTCGATTAAGCAGTTTTTAGATGGCACCACCCATTGTGGGGTTAACTAAAGTTGGTTAAGTGGTCTTGAATTCAATAGAGAAGCTTAATTGTAGCTAGGAGAGAAATGGGTTAAAAAAAATCTCTCTGTATGTAACTGATGGATAGTGCTTTTTTTTTCCTTTCCTTCCTGACATCAGATTTCAAGACAGAGGGTTTGATATTTGGCAGTTTGAGAGTTGAGTTGTTTGGAAATTAAATATCAGTGGCATCTATCGAATATTCCTAACTAGGTTTTAGTTAAACAAATTAGCTATCTTTTTTTTTTTTTTTAAGCCTGGTGTAAAGCCGAGGTTGGTGGATATGCTGGGAGTATAAATAACAATCTTCATGTGTGTTCGTTCCAGGGTGGATTTATTTACATGCTTCATCAAGAGCAATCATTCAGGGATTTTTTTTTCTTATATTTATGGAAATTTATTTTATTGTCTTGCTTTGGACATTAATCAAGTCACAGTAGCCTTTCCCCCCTCCATGTTTTCCGGAGAATGTTCTTGCGGTAATAAAGGTTTGAAGGCCCATGAATCATAATTCGTTCATTTTAAAAAATATTATGGTGATTGCCAGGATTTGATGTATAGGAATTGATACCCGAGAGTGACACACCTCTTTGGGCTCCGCCCTTTTAGGCATGTCCATTTTTGCCAACGGATTGTTTAGAAGCCAGCTTGAGAGAGAGAGAGGAGAGAGAGCACATTTCCCTTATGTTTTATAAGCATGGAGAACATGAATTTTGCAGGTTCCATAGTGAATGTGGGTCTTTTTCACAGCTTGGTAAGCAGGCTTCCACCTAGCAAGCATGTGTTAATACCACACAGCATTTATGTGAGCTGGCTGTGATAACAGTTGTTCTGTGAACTGAGTAGAAAAGTACTCAGTTTTTACCTCTTCTGACCGGCTTTGGCCTGTGGTTTATGTTGTATTCAGGACTCCAGTTGCAGAGGGGACAGAGTAGAGTGTTCTTGGCTGCTTATATAATAAAATGCGTGGACGCAAAAACAAAGCTTTTTCTCCTTTGATGGATGAGTTGGTCTGAATAACACAAAGGATCGGTTTGGGGGTAAAGTCAAAGGATTCTCTGGGAGTCGATTAGTTAAAGAAGTGTTTAAATGGCCTTATATTTAGTAGTTGGCTCTTAAGTTTACAACTGTTTGTTAAATGATAAAGAACTTCTAAGGTTGGACGCTCAAAGCAGAAGAAAACTGACTCTGGAAAGAAAGAGGGTACCAATTTCTAGCAATTTCCGTATTTTGGGGGTTTGATTTTAAAAATTGATAGATCCCCGAGTTCCGGCTTTCAAACCGTATCTTGTGGAGCGAGGTCCCAGAGGTCTTAACAGTGTCTTCCTGGGCCAACGGCCAAATTGCTTCATGGATTTGGGCAAGTCGATTAACTTCTGTTTTTGTCTTCTCATGGAGAAATGGATTTGTGCGCTGGCATTCCAAAAAGACTCTTGAGTGGCCTGGTGACAAGCAAATGCAAGCAGTTACTCATGAGACTCTGCCACTGTTGTGGATCAAAAAGCAAAAAACAAAAACCAAAAAAACCAAAAAAACCCCAACCCAATGTATATGTGCTGATAGTGAAGGGATTTGCAACCAACTTCAGGCACCAAAAATAATTTCAGTTCATCTTAGAAATTTCCTTTCCAGCCAGCTGGCTCACTGGTCTAACACTTAGTCAAGTCTAAGGTTAATTAAGCTGTTATTCCCTGGCAGCAGGTAGCTGTGGAGAGGAGAAAGGGACCAGAAAGCCCAGTAAGGCCTTGCTTATTTAACTGTGAAGAATTCACATGTGGGAAATTGAAATTTGATTGAATAGTTGTGACGTGCTAGAATTCTTAATAGGGATATTGTAGCAGTCACTTCTGGATACTGTGCATTTTGGGAAAAAAAGTTTGGATTTTTTTTTTTAGCTGACGTTGGATATTGAATCCAGCTCATTTTATTTCTGACCTCATAAAACTGTGGCAGAGTGGGGAATGGGATTGTAATCTGTTGGGATCTTGTAGATTGATGATATTTCTGGATTGGCATGAAGAGAGGAACTGACGGAATAAAGAAGAAACTAAGGTGTCATAGAGTGCTTGCTTTGGCAGTATACGTATTAAAATTGGAGCGATACAGAGAAGATTATCATGGTCCCTGCATAAGGGTGGCATGCAAATTCATGAAACTTCCATATTTTTCAGTCTTGGTATTTAGCTAATAAAAGCTTACTGTGGTTTATTGGGGGAAAAAGTGTAATAGATACTCTTTTTTCCCCTGAGAAAAGGAGTAACAGCTGGATTGAAGCTAACTGGTATGCTTTTCCATCAGGCGACTGTGGTGTGTGTGTGTGTGTGTGTGTGTGTGTGTGTGTGTGTGTGTGTATGTGTGTGTGTGTGTGTGTATGTGTGTGTGTGTGCATGTGCATGCATTTGTTTGAGTGCACATGCATGTGTATGGGAGTATGTGGAGTCCAGAGATTGGAGTCATGTGCCTTTCTCCGTTCCTGTTCATGTGTGTGTACACTATGTACCGACATGTGTTCAAGATGATGCTTGAGTATGCGTATGTTGGTGGAGGCCCGAGGGCGACTTTTGGAATCATCCTGGATTGCTTTACCTCATTACTGCTTTGCTCTGGGGTTTCCTAGGCTCTACCTTCCAAGGCAGAAATTGCAGGCTGCCGCCACATCCTGCTGGCATTTTTATGTGGGATCCAAACTCAGGTCCTTTTGCTTGTGGGACAAAGACTTTAACTGCTGAGCCATCTCCCGAACCCTAAACCTATTTTTTGAGACAAGGTCTCTTACTGAACCTGGAGCTCATCACTTTGCTGGCTATCCAGTGAGCCGTAAGGACCTCTTCAGTGCTTAGAACACAGACACACATCACCCCAGATCTTTTTTTTCCTATGTGATGCTGGATATCCAAATTTGGGCACGTTATCTATTGATGCACCTCTTCAGCTCTGCATTTGTAATGACTAGTAGATGTCCTGTGTGCATTGCCTTTGGTTCTGCTAGTAAATCTCTTCTAATATGAAGTTCAGACACACACACGGAAACCCTCTGTGATATTTTCTATAGCTGCTCGCAGCAGTTTGGACTGAGGAAATGAGAAGAAACAAGTAGTTTTATTTTGTTTCGTTTTTTTTTCTCTCATAGGAGACAATAAGCCAGGGGTTGAATGGGCTATGTTGAACTGTTGGTCTGTTGATATAATAAAGTTAAAATTATATATATAGTAGAGGAAGAGAAAAAGAGAAAAGAAAATGTGTGTGTCTAAAAGGCCTTGGTAAGGGCTAGACTCAGGGGTTAAGACTCTGTCTCATAAGTAGAAGATCCTGAGTTCAGATCCCAGGTCCCATGTAAAACACACCAGGTAGAAATAGCTGTGGACTGCACTTCCAGCCCTGGTGGGCGGAACCTGGGAAATCCCAGAGTGAAGCGAGGAGGAGGTATAAGCAATCCAGGATGATTCCTGAAGTCATCCTTGGTCCTCCACAGGGACACAAAGTGCCTCTGATACTCAACACACACATAAAATAAGATATTTTTTAAAGTCCTTGGTAAAAAGAACTTGTATATTAGTTTGATAATTCTGTGGTCAGTTTTCCTGCTTGATATAGCCAGCACACATCATATATCATAGTCATATATCCAGTAGCTCCTTATTGCTTATTGAGCATATACTGTTTGTTAAGGGACTGGGAAGCTGGATAATTAAGAGTCGTGATCATCTGCTCACACATCCTCTCCTCCTTGTGGTCCAGGGGTAGACATGGGCAGAGAAGTGTGCTGCAAAGTGTGGTACACAGTCTGGCGGACACACACGTGAAGCGGTGGCCAGAACTAAGAGGGAGGGAGAAAGGACTGTCTGAGATGACTCGAGACTCTGCCTGTGGGTTTTGAAAAAGCTTAGCTTCACACTTGCTGGGCAAGCGCTATACCACAGAGTTGTGTAGCACACACATAACTCAAGCTTTCATTCTGCATTTGTAAAAGAAAATGGGACAGAGAGGATCTTATTAAATTGTGCGGATTGATCTTGAGCCTACGGCACAGCCCAGGTTGGCACTGAACCTGCAGTCCTCCTGATTTTAGCCTCCTGAGTATCTGACACCCGAAGGGCTGCGCTCCTTGGCTTTGGGAAGTGACTCCCTCTTGTTGTGGAGGTACTGGCAGTGGTAAGGAGACAGCTGCAGCAGGGGGAGTGAACTGAGGGAGGTACCTGGCCCAGCAGGTGGGTGTGAGTTGGAGCTGGCTGGGCAGTAAGCTGGCTTTGGTTGTGTGTGGGATGGGGAGAAGGGATGCCCGATAACTCGCTTTGGTTGCTTCAGTGGGGAAACACTGCGTGGAGAGAGATCCTTCTGCTTGGGCACCAATGAATCGGGGTGACTGTTGGATGTGATTGTCTAGTATCACATCCAGTTTCAAAGTTGCTGAGAGGCTGGGGAAGAGATAAAAACAGTCATTGGTACTGAGCAGAACTCTGAATTTAGGAGATCAGTTGAGATTCCTGGAGAAAAAGAGAAGTTGTATGTATGGAGTGGTGTGTGTGTGTGTGTGTGTGTGTGTGTGTGTGTGTGTGTTTGCGCGCGCGCGTGCGCATGAGTGTGTGTGAAATGCTTATGAAGTTGACTAGACTGGGAAAGACAACTTTGGATTTGTCAAGATGCAATCTACTGGTGAGTTTGGGAAGAAGAACAGGGGGAGTAAAGTGAGGATTCTGTAGGACCAAGTTGGAGATGACTAGGCAGAGAATTGTGGGAGAAGGGTTTTCAAACAGCTTGTGTAGTCAGCTTATTGGCAAAATTTGACTATGATGGGGGTGAGACAGAGAAACAGATTGGGGGCTGGGAAGCTGTGATCATAAAGTGTTTTTTTTTTTGCCTGTGTGTGTGTGTCTGTGTGCATTGTGCGTACAAGAGGACACTTGAGCGTGTGTGTCCTCTGGAGGCCCACAGGTGACATCAGGAATCATTTTGGATTGTTTTACCTCCTTATTGCTTTGCTGGAATTTCTCGGGTTCCGTCTTCCAGGGTCGGAAATGCAGGCAGGCCACCACCATATTTCCCAGCATTTATGTGGGATCTGGTATCTGAACTCGGGTCCTTTTGCTTGTGAGCCATCTCTGTAGTCCTTGTTTTGTCTTTCGAGAGGGGTAATGATAGATTTGTGTGTGATTGCGGAAAATCAATGGAAGGAGGAAATGAATGATCGGGAAAAATGGTTTGACTTGGTTGAGAAAAGCTCTGGAGAAGTTTGAAGGAGAGGATCTAGTTTTTGCAGTGGGGAGGGGTACTTCTTCTGTCACATCCAGAGAAGACAGTTTAAAAAAGTAAGAGGCAGGTGAATGGGTGGGCTGTGAATGTGTGTGTGTGTGTGTGTGTGTGTGTGTGTGTGTGTGTGTTCCCCCTTTAGCTAGAACTGAGATGTTCTGCTTCTCTCACCCCCATATACCCTCAGCTCTATCCTGGGGAAGACACCAGCCAGACACTCCAAGGGTTAAGAGTGAATCAGAAATCCCACTGTATTTTTTTCTCCCCTGAGCATTTGACTGCATTATTGAGCCGCACAGAGGAATAAGCAGTTTTTTTTTTTTTTTTTTTTTTTTTTTGGCTTGGGGAAGAGCATTTTCTGTTCAAGACTTGCCATTAGATTTATATGCAGACTGTGGCTAGAAAAGAGACTTCTGTGAATTTATGCCTTGTTCAAAAGTTGGTGGGCAACGCGTCTCCTGTTGTGAGAAGTTTAAAAAATATATATAATAATAATGCCGCAGAGCTGGAGATGTAGCTCAGTTGGTAAACTGCCTGCCTAGTCTTCAGGAAACCCTGGGCTTCATCCCCAGCGCCTCGTAACCCCGGGAGCCACCGCAGACCTGTGATCCCAGCTCTTAGAGGATGGAGATGGGAAGATCACAAATGCAAGGTCATCCTCTTCTGCTTAGAGAGTTTGAGGCCAGTCTGGGATACAGGAGACCGTGTCCCAAAATAAAAGGCAAAAGACAGCTGTCCCTCATTCAGAATGCCTTTCACAAAAATACCCCACCGGCTGGGACAGCCCTGACGGCCACCAGCTGTGGGGTCTGCATGGGGGGAGGGTGGCTGGGTGAGCAGAGAGTTCAGAGATCTCAGTTGACGTCTAGGTCAGCTCTGAGACAGTCTCCAGCTCAGCTTGTGTTTATAACAGGACATGATACCATCTGTCACCCCCCTCCCAGAGTGTGAGTGGAATTGGATAATGTATGGAAAGCGCTAGGTACACCGTAGGAGGCGGCACACCTAGACTGGGCGGGGTGACTGTGTTTCAGATAGAAAATCCCACCATCATGCCAGCACTTCCTCAGCTTCTGGAAGTTTCTCCTAAAAACCATTTAGTGTGTCCCCTCCCATCCTTATTCCTTCTTATAACCACTTTCTCTCTGGGAGTGGGGGGGTTTCAAGTTCTCTGTGATCCCCTTTATTAAAACTGTTACTATGATGACATCAAAAATGTTGGGTGAGAATTGCTGGTCAAGACAGATTCAAACTGGTTTCATAGGCAGCATTTGAAGCTGTCTATCCAACAGCACAAGCATGGTTGATTTGCTCCCCAAAAGACCTGGGGGACAGGAGAGCCTTGGGCCTCCCAGGAAAACTATGTGGGTTCCAGGTCTCAGGAGTCTGTTTTTGTCTTTGTGTTTCTGGTGTCAGTGAGGTTGGTGTCTAGAACACCCGTGTCTAGAACAGTCAGTAGGCCAAAGTCTTACAGTTTATGGGAATGTCATTTCTAGGTTTGTTTGCATGTTTTCTTTAAATCTTTCCAGAGCTTTTACTAATTGGAATTCTGTCCTCCATCTAAAGGGGCGAGGCTTGATTTGTTTAATTTAACATTATTTTCATGGAGAAAAGGTGAACCATAGATTGTTATGATGAATGCTTTAGCCTAGACTCAGCACCGAGTGAAATTTTTGTTGTACTATAGATGAAGCTTCTTCCTAGAGTTGGATTTGTCAATATCTGTTGTCAGTTCTGAGACATTAGTGGCATCCATATCAGTTTGATTTTGTAGAGAAGAGGAAAGAATAGAAGGAAAATAAGTCGGAGAGGAAGTTCACACCACAGTTAGGTTTACCTAGCAGCCCACAGTTCCCAAGGTTTTTTGGCTTGTTTTGCTGGTTGCTGTCTAAGTATAGTGGAAATGTATAGATTCTTTAAGAGCAGACCACAGCTGGAGGTGGTGATTCATGCGTGTGACTCCAGCATTTAGGAGACTGAGGCAGGGGGATCATAGCCAGTTTGAAGCCAACTTGGGTTACATAGCGAGACCCAATCTAAAAAAAACCCCAAGCCAAAGCTAGCCAAGGGAAGTAGAACCAAATACAGAAAACAAGCAAACAAACAAAGGAACAAACACAAATAAGTTGAAGGCTGGGCTTGATGGAGTGTGTTTGTAATCCCAACACTCAGAGGAGACTGAGACAGGAGGATCACGGTGATGCTACATAAATTCCACACCAGCCAGGACTAGTGAGACTCTGGCTCCAAACAGACCCAGATGAAACAGAAGCAAGCAAGCAAGCAAGCAAGCAAGCAAGCAAGCAAACAAACAAACAAAAACAAAAAAAAAGAAAAGAAAAAGGAAAAGAAAAGGGAGTTGATGGTTTAACTTAGTGATGAAATACAACTTGCTTGAGATTCAGTCTTTGGCACCATAAGGGGAGTGTGTGTGTGTGTGTGTGTTGGGGGGGATGCACAAGGAAGGAAGTTAAGGACAACTTTCGGAAGTCAGTTCTCTCCTTCCACCACATGGGCTTCCAGGGATTGAATTTAGGTCGCCAGATCTGAGAATAGGCACCTTTACACCTGAGCCATCACGTTTGCCCCAAAGCCTTGTTTTAATGCCAGGACCTGAATGGCCTACAGATTTTGGGCACTCCCAAACGGACAGTGTTGTGTGTTATTCACTAATCGGAATGTGGTCAGCATACACAGGGAGGGTCTTGGAAATGGAGGTGGTGATTTGGTTATTTGGGATCGACCACTCCAGTGGCCTTGGTTGGAAAAGATTTGAGACTTTTTTTTCTTAATAAATATTTTATCTTTTCAAAACTCAAATGTTTGCTTGGCTCATGTCTTTCTGGCTGTCTTGTAATGGAGAATAAAGACAAAGAGGCAGCTGTTCTCCCTCCATCTGCCTGCTGATGTCAACCCCGTGCCTTCTGTGGGACTCTTGGTGGGGCTACCTGGACAGTCCAGTGGTCATTTCAGGATTCCGTGGCCTCTGACTTTGGGCATAGCAGGGCCCTGAACAGTTTGCTAGCCAGGATGACCAAGAGAGAATTCTTTCTGATGCCATAACATAGGCTCATGGAAGACTCCTCTTGGTCTTTGGAAAATAGCCTCCCAACTATTTCCTTTTTTTTTTTTTAATTTATTATTATTATTATTATTATTATTTATTCAACTGTGCGCATGTGCGCATGCATGTGCACGCGCGTGTGTCTGTGTGTGTGTGCGTGTGTGTGTGTGCAGAACCACGGACGAATTCGCGAACCACCATGGACGCCTCCATCTCCTTCTGCCCCGGGATTCACAGGCTCCGCACTACAGGACCAGAAGCGCAGCCCCCTCCCCCCCCCCCCCCGCTTCCGCCTGGCGTCTATACGTGGGATCTGGGATCCGAACTCAGGACCTTCCGCCAACCCCTGAGCCACCTCTCCAGCCCCCAACTATTTCCTTTGAAAGACTTTTTTTTTTTAAAGGTAAAAGACAAAGTTGATGTCTAAGAAAATCTTTGCGAGTTCCCATATTGTCCTTACCTGGGAAATCTACACCCCTTGAAGATGCAAACCAAGGATAGGACTCAAACGGCTGGTTCTGAGCTATTTGGGGCTGGTTGACTTTTCTTTTTTCTAATTAGGCGAATACATGCCAGCCGGGGATTTTTTAGAATAGGCCACCGGTAGGTAGGGACGTTTCAGAAGCTTCTTTCTTTTCGAATCGGCTTCCTTATAAGCCAGTCCTGAATTCAAAGGATTTCCACCTTGCAAGACAGTGACTCTTACCGCGGGTCCTTCTGGATGGTTGTGTGTGCTCAGTCTTCAGGGCTGTGAGGTGGCCTGGAGGGGATGGTACCCAGGAACCCTGCTGTGTTTGGCTTGTCAGAATTACCACAGGCCTGTCTTTTACAAACCCATCTAGATTGGGGGTGTCTAAGGAGGGTGGAACTGGGTCACCTTTAGTTTGTGCTTCCAGCTTCTAGTTCAGAGCTCGACCCTGGTTAGTGTTGTACTCATGCCTACTTACATAACATCAGGTGTTTTTGTTGTTGTTGTTAAGAAACACAGTATATACTGTTTTTGTTTTGTCTCTGGTCCTCCCCTGCCCCATTGGTTCTTGTCGGAGGGGGCATTGGTCTCTGATCTCCTCCCTCCACATTGGGTCTTGTTGAATGGAGCAGTTATCCCCCCCCTCAGTTGGTGTTTGTTGGAGGGAGAATTGTCTCTGATCCCCCATGCTGCATTGATTCTTGTTGGAGGAAGAATTCAAGCTTTTACCAGGCCGGGGCCCTTTCGGCTGCCGAAGAAGACCAGGCCAGAGAGAAGTATTTCCTCTCTCATAGCCTGGCTGTGGTCTTGCTGTTTTAACTGTGCTCTCGAATGCAAATGCAGCCCCATCCCCCACCCCTTTTAATAAGTGACATTTTGTTAATTCAGTTATTCAAGGCCTTATCTATATTTCTGTCTGTGCTGGCTTAGTCAAAATAGGAAAGAGAGAGAATATTAGATTTCTGCCCCGCCCCCTCCTCCTTCCCCCTTGAGCAACTCTGCTAGAAGATCGCTGGTAGGGGAGGGGTGCTGTGTCCTTGAAGAAGTAAATGCCGCATGTAGGAAAAACGTGGAGGGCTTTGGCTTCTCGAGAATGCTGTTTTTCGGCAGCTGTGATTTTTTTTTTTTTTTTTTACTCCTTTTTTTTAAATTCTTTTTTTCTGTGTTGCTGCGTGGAATTCATTGTGCTCGGAGTTGGGATTGCACCGAAGGAGGAGGCGCCCTGGAACAACGTCTGTGGGGAGAGAGCTCCGGAGTTGGGGAGGGGTGAGGAGAAAAGGGTTTTATTGGAAATATATGTCTCTTTCTGCTATGATAAAGCAGCCGGCATGTAAAAAAAAATGCTACAGGGAAGTCATTGTGGTAATGCAGGCTGAGCTCCGCTTTCCCATTAACCCAGCCCAGCCCACATGGAGGGAGGGGGTGGCCAAGCTGCCTTGAGAGTTTGGGTATTCTGCAATAGCTGAAACTGGGGAGATTGTCTGTACGCCCCCCCCCTTCTCACCCTATCCAGTGGCTTTTGCTTTTCCTCTCCCTCCAGTCGGTTTTCGACCTTTTTAAAAACTGCGGGTTGGGATTTCCTCCTTTCCTTCCTCACCCGGCCACCACCCTGAGATGCAGCTGGGGGCACTGTGTCATTTTAAAATCTGAGGGAATTAGGATCAGTTTTTCCCTTGGAAAGTGGAGGAGAATGCTGGCCACATGATGTGAGGTAGAGAAGATTGGTTCTATCCCTGCTTCCCCAGGACCCAGGGTTCAGGAATTTGCATATCTCTGGAGTATCAGAATCGGGGGCCCAGATCACTTCAGTGGTCATAGCTACTCTTGTGGGCCAGGCCTTGTTATAGATAACTTAGCCATTTCACCTGCTCACTTTACCCTTGGGGAAGCCGAGGCACAGTCCATTGCAATTTAGGGTTAGAGGCTTAGAGACATGTAGCTACTAAGTGGCGGAGTAGTCTAAACCCAGGACTATCCCCAAAGACTGTGTCCTGGTCATTAAGTCACTAGATTCCAAGAACAGGGCATGTCTTAGTTTCTGCTGTCAACTTGGTACTTAAGAACTGAGGGGTTAGGCACTCCTCTGAGGAGTTGGTTTAGTTGAGGTTAGCCTGTAGGAGATTGTCTTAATTACATGTCACATTGGGGTGAAGGCCAGGCGTAGGGAGGGAGAGGGATCCAGACTGGGGGTAGGGGGCGGAGGACCATTCCTCTGGCAGGTGGATTAGATGGAGAGAACGGATTGGCGTTTTGGCAGATTGACAGGCTAGAAAGCAGCACTGGTCCTTTGGCTCCTGGTGCTGGTGTAGTAAACTCCTACCCTAATGGACTGTAACCTGAAAACATAAGTCAATAAAATCCCTTTGTTCCCCTAAATTGTTTGGGGCAGGTATTACAGCAGCGAAGTTATGAAACCAAGATGGTAGAATCTCCAGAAACCCTCGGGCTGCCTGTTGAGCTATGGTTACGGTGTTGGTGGTTGCTGAAGCTCTTTCTGCAGTTTCTGGAGTGAGCAGTCATTCTAAGAGGGGCAAAGTTAGGGTTGCAGATCTTTCTTAGATAGAAGAAGGAGTGCCCATCCCTGCTGGGCTATGGTGACTGTGTTGAGTACTTAGTCACTGAATGCTTATTGAGTTTCTTGTCTTACACCAGGATTATTCCTTTGGCTCGACCCACTAGGACCGATAGGAGAAGGAACTCAGGGTCTAGTGGAAAGCTGTCAGGATGCTACACAATGACACCTGCCCAGAGAAAGCATTTCAGAAAGAGATGGTAGGAGATACCGTCTAGAGGAACCCAGGACATCATCTCAAAAGACAGTGCATGAATGTGACCCTGTGAGGTCAGTGGAGTCTTGCAGTATAGACAGAGGCGAAGGTAACGGCTGATTGCACAGTGAGTGTGGGAATCCACATAGTGTCCGACTTCAGAAAAGCATCACGTGGGGTTTGGGAGATGGCTCAGTGGCTAAAGCCTTGTCTCACAAGCAAAAGACCTGAGTTCAGATCCCATATAAAAATGCTGGGTGGAAATGGCAGCAACCCGCAATTCTAGCCCTGGAAGGACGAGCCTGGGAAATAACCATGCAAAGCAATGAGGAGGTAGAGCAATTAGGATGATTCTCAATGTTACCTGTGGACCTTCACAGGCACACACATAATCTCAAGTGTCCTCTTGTACACACAGCCACGTACATATGTTTAACCACCCATATGTAAACACACACATACACGGCAAAAAAAAAGAAGAAGAAAAAGAAAATATCCTTTATAACATCAAGGCTTACTCATCTGTTTTACAACTTTCAGGCCACTATAACAGAAACATCATAGACCAAATGGCTCAAACAACAAACATTTCTCTGTCATAGTTCTGGAAACTGGGGTATCCAAGATCAAGGTGTAGACAGATTTGGTGTCCAGAGAGGGTCTGGGTCTGCTTCTTGGGTGACGGATAGCTGTCTTCTTGATAGATCCTTATATAGGGGAAAGGGCAAGACACCCTTCTGGAGGTTGCTTTAAGAAAGGAAAGAACAGGCTGGAGAGATGGCTCGGAGATGCCTCACCGGCAGAAGGTTCTGAGTTCGGATCCTAGGTCCCACACAAAAATGCCAGGCAGAAATGTCAGCCGTCTGCAGTTCCAGCCCTGGTGGGTGGAACCTGGGAAGCTGGGAAATCCCAGAGCAAAACAAAAAGAAGGTAGAAGCAATCAAGGATGACTCTAAAATCCACTTTGGGCCTCCCTCTGATACACACACATAATAGAGTTTTAAAAATTAAAAAACAAAGAAAGAAAGAAAGAAAGGCGAGAACTCTGGGGCTGCAACTCAGTTGGTATAGTGCTTGTCTAGCCCTTGGTCTCACCCCAACCTCTATGGAACTTAAGCTGGAGGGTGGTAGTGCATGGCTGTAACCCCAGGACTTGAGAGGTAGACCAGAACTTCACCTTTAGTTACATAGCAAAGCTAGCCTGAGTTACCTGTTCCCCTGTTCAAAACCAAGTCAAATAAAACAACCTAAAAAATTAAGCCAAATCAACCCCCCCAAAAAGCAATAATTCTGTTCATGAAGTCTCACTCTAATGACCTGATTGCTCCCCTCCCAAAGGCCCTGTTTTCTAACACTAACACTTTGAGGGGTAAGATGTAACCTCTGGACTTTGGGGACATACACAGTCTCTCCATTTTTCCATCACCTGCAGTGTAATGTTCCAGAAAGATGCTGTCTCATTCAGTAGCCACTAGCTCTGCATGGCTGGTTAATTTTAAATTGAAGACCGAATAAGGTTAAAAATCCAATTCCCCAATTACACTGGCCCCAGAGGCACATGGGACTGGTGGCCATCCCCTGGCTGGTGTGGATTTGGAATATTCTCTCCCATTCAGAAAGTCCTGCTAGGGTGTGCTGTGCTAGGACATAGTGGTTTCTCTCCACTAGGAGTGTTTCTCCCTTCCCCTGAGTCTGCTTCACCCCTACTTCCTCCTTCACCCCTACTTCCTCCAGATACCTTCTCTACAGTGCACTGGGCTTCCTTTGTCCATCTGGGTTGTAGTAACCTCAAGTGTGGCTCCCTCCCTCTCTCTCTCTCTCTCTCTGTCCTCCCTCTCTCTCCTTAAAATCCCAACACCTCCCCCAGTGCCATTCTGGGTGAACAGGCCTTTATTTAACGGTGAGTCTTCGGGGTCAGACAATAACAAAGGGTCAGAAGTAAAGTAGGTGCTGAAGCCTTGGGGCCAGGAGATGGCCAGAAGCTGGGGGACTGAGCTGTGGTGACTATGTCAAGGAGGAGGAGCTTCCTAAGGCCACGCCCCTCTCCATGTGGTGTGTCTGCTCAGTTTCTGAATTTCCTGAAGGGATTCCGTTTCTCTTCTGTGGCTGTCACCCCTTTCCTCCTACCCCTTTCTTCTCTCCTCTTCCTCCTCATCTTCCTCCTTTTCCTTTTTTTCTTCTTCCCCTGCTCCCTCCCCTTCCCCTTCCTGCTCCCTCCTCTTCTCCCTCCCCTCCCCTCCTCTTCCTCCCCTCCTCCCCCTCCTCCTCCTCTTTTTCCTCCTCCTCCTTTCTCCTCCCCCCCAGTCTGTGCTTGCTGGCAAGAGGCCTTCCTCCTCCTCCTCCTCCTCCTCGTCCTTCCCCCTCCTTCTCCCCCTCTTCTCCCCTTCCTCTGTCTTCTCCCCTCCCCCTCCTCTCCTCCTCTTCTTCCTCCTCCCCCCCCCCATTCTGTGCTTGCAGGCAGGAGGCCCTCCTCCTCCTCTTCCTCTTCCCCTCCTCCTCCCCCTCTCTCCTCCTTCCCCTTCCCCTCCTTCTCCTCCAGTCTCATTCTGTGTCCCCCTGGTCTCCCACCTGGGTGCGGCTTGCACTGTTTGGTTCCCGATGGAAATCCCACTGGTGGAGCGCCAGCGATCAGCTCAGAAGGCAGCGGGACGTTCAGCCTCGTCCCTTCTTTGACCCGTACTGCGTCCTTCCAGAGGACACCTGGGTTTCAAAGCTTGCCCACTCTTTTGGAAAGGAGTCTGGGAAGTAACCCAGATCAATCAGGTAGTTCCTTTGAAGGAGGATGGAACCTGGAAGCCAGAACTTAGGATGAGGGATGGTCGCCAGCAGTGTCCTGTCTTCAGGAAAGTGAGCTTGGGTCATGGCAACCTTATGTCTTGTACATTCGGAGACAGGACACATTTCAAAATACACGTGACAGTTACCTACCAAGATCACCTGCCATGTTTAACCCTCTGGGCATCCCTAGGAGGGCGGCATTGCTGTGCCCATTGTGCCATTGGAGGCACAGAGGCGCTGAGACACTTGCTCTAGATTGCAGAGCCGGGAACCCAGACCTGGTAACTGACAGCCGGCACGTCTACCCCTCTCATGTCCTGACCCCGCCTCCCAGGAGCCGGGTCCCTCCCAGTGGCCTCAGTTTTCATGGACTGAAAGATTGTAATGTGGTGGTGGTGGTGTGTGTATGTGTGTGTGTGTGTGTACACAAGACTGCACTTGAGCGTGCATGCCTGTGGAGGCCCAAGAGTGACATCCAGAATCGTCCTAAATTGCTGGTCCTGGAATTAGAGGTTTGCACTACATGCGCCTGTTTTTATGCAGTGCTGGGGGTCAAACCCAGGGCTCTGCATCCTAGGATATATTCTACCAACAAATCTATATCTCTAGCCTATAAAAGGGTAATTTTCAGAGTGAAATGAAAAAAAAAATTAAAAATGCTTTGAGAATCACATAGCTTTTCTACATAAACCTTCACTCTCTGAGACTGATGCGGGCTTTGGCGTGGTCTGTGTGTGTGTGGGGGTAACAGTATCCTGTTTCTTTCCATAAGTGTTTGGACTCTGTGATGCTCTTGGGTCTGCGCTGATTGGTCTCCTTGATTTGAAAGGATGTTTGGCATCTGGAACTGGAGGTGGGAGGACCTTTACCTGAACCATAGGACCCCGTTCACCTTGGGAAAGTCACTGCAGCTTCGGAAGCTTTCAGGTTTCCTGGGGTGGTCACTGTCTCTTGGGTGGGCTGCTGGAGAGATGAGTCGGCAGCGGCTCAGCACAGGGGAAATCAGCAGCACCTAAGCCAGCTGGGAACTAAAATTCTTGGGCACAGTAGTTGCTAGATTAGGCTCTGAGCCCATCTGCCTTGCCTGGCCAGAATGTTCTAATTTGAATTTATATAATGGTTTTTTCCTTTTTCTCCTTCTCTGCCTCCTCCCCTTCTTTTCTTCTTCTTATATTCCTCCTTTTTTTTTTAAATACACTTTATCTCTCTCTCTCTCTCTCTCTCTCTCTCTCTCTATCTATCTATCTAGTGTGTGTGTGTATCAGAGGGTATTGTGTGCTTGTGGAAGCCCAAGCGTGACTTCGGGAATCATCTTGCATTGCTTCTAGCTCCTTCTTGCTTTGCTCTGGGACTTCACAGGCCCCGCCTTCCAGAGCTGGAAGTGCAGGCTCTTCCATTTCCACCTGGCAATCTTATGTGGGATCTGGGATCCGATCTCAGGTCCTTCTGCTTACTAGACAGAGGTTTAACCCCTGGACCATCTCCCCAGCTCTCCTATTTCTCTCCCTTCTCTTCTTTTTTTATTATTATTATTAATTTATTCAATTGTGCATGTATACGCGCGTGTGTATGTATGTGTGTATATGTGTGTGTGTGTGGTGTGTGTGTGTGTGTGTGTGTAGAACCACGGATGAATTCGAGAACCACATGGATGCCTCCACCTCTCCTTGTTTATTCTGCGCCGGGATTCACAGGCTCCGTCCTACCAGGACCAGAAACTCATCTATACATGGGGTCTAGGATCTGAACTCAGGACCTTCCACCTGCAAGGCAGAGGCTTAACCCCTGAGCCACCTGTCCAGCCCCCCTCTCCCTTCTCTTCTTCCTCTTCTCTATCCTCTTCCTCTTTTCTTCCTTTTCCCCTCCTCTTCCTCATCTACTTTTTCCTCTTTTCCCTCTTCTTCTTCCCGTTTCTTCCCTTCTTTTTCCTCCTCCTTCTCTGTGCTTTTGAGAGAGTGTCTTGCACATACCCCAGAGCTGACCCTAAATTCTTCAAGGTCCACATGCCTTGGCCTCCCAAGTGTTGGGATTATTGGCTCCTATTGCCGTGCCTATCTACCTTGTCTCTTAACCTTTTTTCCCCCTATTTTTCAGGTTTATTGTCAGAGCATTGGGTTTGAGAGGGAATCTTGCATAGGGACGAGAGCCTCTGTTATATTGAAGATTATTTATAGTACTCATCCTTGCTCATTATTAGATTAATAACATCCTTTTCCTTTGAACTTTGCATCTTGCCTTAACCAGAGAGCAGGTTGCACTCTTTTTCATCCAAGGAAACCTGCCAGGGGTGCTGAGTTCTGAGCTGTAGAAGCTCTGATTCTTACTGTATCTATGTACATCTGTGTGCATTGATTTATTATTTAATTTGAGATAGCTTACCTTTTTTTTTCTTTGTTTGTGTGTTTTTAACTTTTAAGACCAGAGAAGATATAATTCAAAGCTTCACTAAAGAATTTTTTGTTGTTGTTGAAGTTATATAAATGTCAAGTGAAAGTATTTCTTAAAACTTTTTTTTTGATAGCGGACAAACTATAAATTATACACACAGATACCTTGGAAAATATCAACAGGACTTACACAGAAAATAGAAACAAAATAAATAACAAGACAGAAAATGAAAATAAAAATTGGCTTTTGTTCCTGTGGGTTAAATTTAAAGTTTCATGTGGGTTGAATTCACTAGTATGTCCAGGCAGGTAACAAAAATTTGATTATTAAGAGTTTAAAATCTGAAGCTGGTCCATGTAACTCAGTTGGTAGTGTGCTTGCCTGACAAGTGTGAAGCTCTGAGTACCACTAGTTATTTAGGAGGTACAGGAAGGAGGATCAGAGGTTTAGGGTCAACCTTGATTATATAGTGAGTTTAAAGACAGCCTGGGCTATGTAAAACCAGTCTTAAAAAAAAATAGCTTAAAATCTAGACACTGCAACTGTCTGGGAGTCCTTATTATTATTAACATCATTATTTTTACTGAGTTCAAAGAGCCTTGTTCAATGTAGGCAGTTCCCTACCACTGGGCCACATTCCCAGTCTGAATCTAGGCCTCTTTAGTCACTGGAAATATCAGGAGCAGTGACTTATAAGCAGTGCTACATGAGAGGAATTGATATAATACTTGCACAACATTTGGGGTTATACATAGCAAATAAGTTAATAAATACCACCTAGGTGCTATGCTTTTTTTTTTAACCTTTTATTTATTTTTTTATTTTGTGTGTATGTATTAGAGGGCAGTATGAGTCCTGTAGAGGACCAAAGATAACTTCAGGAATCGTCCTGATTGCCTCTACCTCCTTATTGCTTGGCTCTAGGATTTCTCAGGCTCCGCCCACCAGGGCAGAAGTGCAGGCCTCTGCTTGTTTTTGTTTTTTTTATATGGGACCTGGGATCCGAACTCAGGATTTTCTGCTTGTGAGGCAGAGTTTTAACCCCTAAGCCATCTCTTCAGCCCCAGGTGCTATGCTTTTAAAAGTAGAATTGGGGGCTAGTGAAGTGGCTCAGCTGGTAAAGACACCTGTTTGCAAACGTAGCAACCTGAGTTCAATTCCCAGACGCCCATGTGATGGAAGAGAGCCCACGTCTTAGAGTTGTCTTCTGACTTCTGCAGACATTCTGTGGCACAGGTGTTCCTGCTCACGTTCTCAACTGACCCTCTCAGATAAATAAAACATTAAAAAAAAAAGATAGAACTTGGAGCTAGTCATGATGGCCCAATGTTTGTACTCCCAACATCTTGGAGCTTGAGACAGGAGGGCTTTCAAGTTTGAGGCCAGCTTGGAGAACACAGATGCGCTATGTAGAGTAGCTGTCAGGGCTGTAGAGTAGCTGTCTCAAATTACAACAAAACAAAAACAAATGAAGAAAAAGCGCATAGGGCCATAAAATGATGAGTGACAAAGGCCTTTGAGTCAAGTTCGATCTTCAGGAACCCACATGGTGGGAGGAGAGAGCCGGCTCCTGCAAGTTGTCCTCCAGCCGCATGCACTGTGGCATGTGTTCCCTTATACACATACACACACACACGCAAGATGAATAAGTAGACGTTAAAAAAGCAAGATAACAAAAACCAGTGAATAAATAATAAACGGAATTGGGTTATTTTGAGTGCAATGTAATATCTTGTTCATTAACTTTTTTGGATTCTTAAATGTTTATTTTATTTATTTATTTGTGTGTGCGTGTGTGTCTGTCTGTCTGTGTATCAGAGGACACTGCATGTCCCTGTGGAGGACGAAGGGTGGCTTCAGGAATCATACCGGATTGCTTCTACCTCTTTCAAATGCTTTGCTCTGGGGTTTCCCAGGCTCCACCTACCAGGGCTGGATAGGCCACCACTATTTTCCGCCTGGTGTTTTTTACATGGGACCTGGGATCTGAATTCAGGATTTTCTGCTTGGGAGACAGAGTCTTAACTCCTGAGCCATCTCTCCAGCCCTGGATTTTTTTGTTAGGTATTTAATACTCTTCCATGTGTATTCCAGGTTTAGCAGACATTTATGGAGTGCCTACTGTGTACTGAGTGCAATTTAATCTGCAAGCTTCATTAGTTTGTCTCCTATTATTGGAAATACAGCTCAATTGTTATTTTTAATTATTGCAAGAATATTTTGATGAACATAATCATATACATATAGATCTCTGAATATATTCCAGTTTGTTTACTTATTTATTTTTGAGACAGGGTCTCATGTAACCCAGGCTGGTCTGAAAGGCATAATGTAGTGAATTCAAGACTGACTTTGAACTCCAGATCCTCTTTCCTCTACTTCCCAAGTGTTGGGATTACAGTTCCGGTCACCCCATCCCGCTTTCTTGTTTGTGTTTCTAATTACTGTTTGGCAATTTTTTATAATAATTAAAAATTTTCCCCCTAGTTTACAAGCGTATTGAGTACTTATCCCTGCATCCCTCCTTTTCCTCCCTCCTTCCCATTTCCCCTCCCCTCCCTTCATCAATCTATCCCACTCCCTCCCACCCATCTACCTGTCCACTTCTGTGGACATCAGGGTTCCCTCTGGCTTATCTACTCTTGTGGGGGTCCAGGCCTCTGTGGCATACCAAGTGGCCCCTCCTCAGGCTGCCCCACTGATAGGGGGATTCCCCTTTATCCATCCAGCCCTAACCCCCAAGGTTTTCACTGCATGTAATTATCTCGCCTGAGATCCTCACTAGTCTATGGGGGGCATGTTGATATGTCAGTCATTATGCAGGTCTGGAAAAGACAAGTCTCATGCAGTGAGTTCCTAGATGTAGCAGCCCTGCATTGAATGGAGTGTCTTGTCCAGCAGTGAAACTTTCCATCTCTGGGTTCTTATAATCTTACCACCCCCTCTTCCACAAGGTTCCCTGAGCCTTAGGATGAGGAGAGATTAGGTTGGCCTGATTCTAGGTGAGTGTTGCCAGGTCGCTGGTGCTCTGCGTTATGCTGGCTGCTGTTGTCCACTTCACTGCTCTTCCACTGCCCTAGGCTGCATCTTGTCAGGATGTTGAGCTCCTCCACCTCTGTCGTAGAAGAAGCCTTCTAGGCTGAGTGCCGAGTGCCTTCCAATCTATGGGTAAAATAACAGGTATTTACAGAACGGTTTGGTGTACTGTCTTCCCACGTATAGGTTCATAGTCTGTTCTTCCCTAGTGATTTATTTCTTTCTCTTTTATAGGTTCTTTGGAAATTTTTTTAGTATTACTTTTTTTTTTTTAAATTTTTAAAATTTTTTATTTTTTTAGTATTACTTTTTGCATGTGCTGCTAGGGTATGAGAACACTTCCCTTACTTCATCAGTCCTAATGTTGGTGTTTATCTAGACATTCCAGAGTGCTGGAATGGCACGAGCTGTCCTCTGTGAACAACACACAGTGCTTTGCCGTGGCCCAGTGTCTTTGCTGCTACGGGTAGGGTGGACACTACAGTTTGCCATGCCTGCGACTTGCTCATTGGAGTTCACTGCTGTGGCAGTGACTTGGTTATTTCTCAAAGTGACACCTTTTTTTTTTTTTTAAGTGCATGTGTATGTGTTTTGCATGTGGGTATGTATAAGTGTGTGTGTGTGAATGTGTACAAGGGTACCCTTGAATATGTGTGCCTGTTGGGGCCTAAGGGTGACATCGGGAATCATCCTAGATTGCTCTATATTCTTATTTTTTTGCTCTGGGGTTTCCCAAGCTCTGCCTTCTAGGGTTGGAATCGCAACTACCGCCATTTCTGCCATGGGGATCTGAACTCAGGTCCTTTGGCTTGTGAAGCAAGGGCTGAACATCTCCCTTGCACCAAAGCGATAGCTTTTGTGGAATTAGAATTTCCTCAGGCTTTTCGAAAGACTTGAGGGATAGAGCCTGGATAAGGGTCAGTCCTTGCTGGCCAGGGTGCAGGCTGTGTGGTATCTGGCGGCTTTTGTTGTTATTGTTGAATGAACAAACGAACGAGTGAGTGATTGATTTTGTGTGTCAGTGATGTGTATGTGTTTGTGGGCACTCGTGCCATAGTGTATATCAAGGTCAGAGGACAACTTGTGGGGTCACCTCCCTTTACTGGGATCCCAGGGATGGAACTCAGGTTGTCATGCTTGTGTGACAAGCAACTTTACCTGCTGGGTCACCTCCATAAGTCCAGAGCAGCATCATTCTTTTTCCATTTTTCATGTGTGCGTGTATGTGTTTGTGTGGGTGTACATGTGTGTGCTTATATGTGTTTAGACTCACATGAGTGCACATGCATGGGGCAGTGCAAGGTTGTTATCGGGAAACCACTCTTCCCCTTTATCTGAGGATGGGTCTCTAAATTTGGGAGGCTCTGGGTAGGGCTTGTCTGGTTAGTCACCTTACACTGGAGATACCTGAGTGGGAATCACAGGTGGACCGCCACACTAGCCCAGCGATTTTCACGTGGGCTCTAGAGATCCAAACACTGGTCCTTTTGCCTGCTCCACAGGTGTTTCAGTGGCTGAGCCATCTCCCCAGGCCCCAGTCTAACATTGTTCTTGACTCCTAGGTCTTAATATTGCTCATACCTAGGCTGAGGGATTTTACAGGATAGGAGCCTGATTTTCAAGGAATGTGTGTTTTTGAACTTTTATAAGGAAATGAAAGTCAACAGTCACTTCTTGTAAGTGTTAAGGATTTACTGTATGAATTTTTAAAAATACATATTTATTTGGGAGGGAAGTGGTGGAGATGTACACATGTACCATGTGGGCTTCCAGGAATTGAACTCTCAGGGCTCTAGGCATGAGCAGGAACTGTACCTGTTGAGCGGTCTCACCAGCCCAATGCTATGCTAGTTATACATGAAATAAAATATGAAGAAAAAAAATTCCTTCCAAAAATTCTGAAGAGCATAGAGAAAGTTAAAAACACTCTCCATTCTGTTATGTAGATAGAAACTGTAGTAAAGTGTAATAAAAAGTGACACTTTTCTCCTAGTATACTTTTGATGCATATGTCTTTGCATAAACAAATGTTATGTGTTTACTAATCTTTCACCTTTTGCTTGGAGCTGACCTTAATATTAATATCTTAAGCATGTCTCAGGCAGTGCAAGCTGTATAATAACTCCCTCTCTCTTAGGCCTTTTTTTTATTTTAAAAGTTAAAAAAAATTCTTTAAATACTTTGAGATATCTGTAGGTATTACAGTTCTCATGTTGTAGGAAATTTTTTATTCACTTTCATATTAAGATGACTTTTTTTAACTAGGTAGAGAATTCTAGCTTGTCTTACTGTTTTGAAGCTTTTCTTAGCTGTGATTTTTTAAAACTTTATGTTAGTGTGTGTGTGTGTGTGTGTGTGTGTGTGTGTGTGTGTGTGACTTTGGGAATCATCCTGGATTGCTTCTGTTTCCTTTTTTCTTTGCTCTGGGATTTCCCAGGCTCCTCCCACTAGGGTGGGAAGTGCAGGCTGCAGTTACTGCCTGGCGTTTTTATGTGGGACCTGGGACCTGAACTCAGGACCTTCTGCTTGTGAAACGGAGTCTTAATCCCCTGAGCCATCTCTCTAGCCCCTTAGCTGTGATTGTTTCTACTAGCTTCCTAAATTCTGTTAAAAAGTCATCTGTTGGGAGCCAGTGAGATAGCTCAGTGAGTAAAGTACCTGCTTAAAGAGTCAGCAACTTTGAACTCAATCCCTGGAAGCCCACCTGGTGGGAGGGGTGAACTGACTTCTGAAAGTTGTCCTTTGACCTCCAGCCATGCGGTGGCATGCACACACATGCAGCACACATGCCTTCCTTCTCTTTCTCAAATAAATAAGTAAAATATATTTTAAAAAGTGATCTGTTGAGCTCTGGAGGTGGCTCAATCGGCAAAGTGCTTGCTACATAAGCATAAGTATAAGCATAAGGACCCGAGTTCAAGCCCCACAGCCCCCATAAAAAGTCTGGAGTGCTGGGAACATAGTGATGGAGCCTGGTGCTAGCCAGTCTGGCCAAGTCAGGGAATCCCAGGTCAGATGAGAAATCCTCTTTCAAAAGTAAAACAATCCTTTAAAGATGAACGGGGCAATATACCCAAGGTTGTCCTTTGGTCTCCACATGCAAGCATGTATACGTGTACCTGCCTGCCAAAACACACACACACACACACACACACACACACACACACACACACATGCATACAGAGAGAGAGAGAGAGAAAGAGAGAGAGAGAGAGAATGAATCACTGGTCAGTGTTAGTTGTTTCTTTGAAAATAATGTATTTCTTTCTCTTTGGATTTTTTTTTTTTTTTTTAACGTTAACTGCCTTGCTGTGATGTGCATAGGTGTGGCTGTCTCAGTCTGTGCCCCGTGGAGTCTTACTAAAGCTGTGGGCTGACTTTGGGAAATTCTTAGGGCGTTATCTGCAAGCATTGCTTTGACCCCGTTATTTTATTTTTCTCCCTGCCGTCTGTGATCCCTGCACATGCGCACACTTTGACGGCTCCGAGCGGGTCTCTGGCTCACTTCAGAGCATTGTGGGTTTCGTTATGAATATTAGTCTACTGTTCTGTCAATAACCATTTCTTCTGTTTAGTTACTTCAGTTATAGGAATTCTGTTTAATTTTTTTTGAGATTCTGGGTTTTTTTTTAATTGTTGTTGTTCTTGAAATTCTTCAAAAATTCCTCTATTTTTTTTTTAAGCATCTGACCCGTTATTCTTTCAATGTCTGTCTGGTAACTTGAGCATTTGGATTTCCTCTTGGGTTTGTCTTATGATATTTTCGTTTTGAGTTCTGGACATTTTACATGAAAGATACAGGTAGTTCACATGTTCTGCCACTTGACTTCATTTAAACTGATCCATTTCTGATTTGCTTTTATTTCAAGGGTGTTCATTCTTAATTTAAAAAACATTATTTATCCGTGGGGGGGGCAGGTTGTGTGTGTTTGTCTCATTTCGTGTAGAGGTCAGAGGACAGCTCACAGGATCCGGCTCTCTCCTCCATGGGGACTCACGCAGACCATCAGGTCTTCAGGCTTGGCAGCCTGCTGAACCGTCTCTCGCCGGCCCACGGGCCCTTTGATAGGCCCTGGTTTCTGTTTTGTCTGCCTGCCGCTGTGAAAAAGTAAAAGCAGCTATAACTTTAGATGTCGTTTGTTTGTTTTGAGACAGGGTCTCATGTAGCCTGGACTGACCTCATACTTACTATGAAGCTAAGATTGTTGGCCTTGAACTCTGGTCCTCCTGCTTTAGCTGTGGGAGTTACAGGTTCGGGTCATCCTCTCTACTCGGACCCCTGAGTTCCAACTGGACACACCTGGGGCTCAGGCACCAGCTGGCAAGAGCATGGATTTGTGGTTTCCTTCTCTTGCAGATCACATCTTGGGTTCCTTCTAGTCCCAAATGCCAGTGATTAATCTTGTTAATCCAAGGAGAAGGCTTTCAGACTTGAGTGGACATTTTCTGCTTTATCTCTGTCTCTTGTACTCCATTGGTACCTGTCCAGAGGGGACTCAGTGTTGACTTAAGAGAGAGACCCTGTGTCCTCACATCCTAGCTGATGGGTGGCTCTTCACACCCCATCAGTTATTACTGCTTTGTGGTTTAGCTGCCTCCTGGAGCTGCTCGGAACAGACAGTTTAATATCAGCAGTGTTGGAAGTGAAATTTGATTTTCTTTATTTTTTTAATAAACAATTTCTTTTTTTTAAACTTTATTCATTTTGTGTGCGTGTGTGTGTGTGTGTGTGTGAGAGAGAGAGAGAGAGAGAGAGAAAGGGAGAGAGCACTGTGTGTCCCTATGGAGGACTAAGGGTGACTTCGGGAATCATCCTGGATTGCTTCTACCTCCTTCTTGGTCTGGGATTTCCCAGGCTCCTCCCACTAGGGCTGGAAGTGCAGGCTGTTGTTTCTGCCCGGTGTTTTTCACATGGGACCTGAGGTCTGAACTCAGGACTTTCTGCTTGCAAGACAGAGTCTTAACTCCTGAGCCATTTCTCCAGCCTGAAATTTTGTTTTCTATCCTTTATTATTTAATATTATAAACATGTGGTGTGTCTTTAAAATAAATTCTTCATTAGTTGACCTTTACTATTCCCACAAGTCCATTGCTAGCCTGTTAAATTTTTTATAATTTTTTTAAGTTTAATTTGTCTATTCATTTATTTAAAGGAGGGAGGGAGGGAGGGAGAGAGAGAGAGAGTCCATTACCTGGTGGAAAGTCCCATGGTGGAAAGAGAGTTGATGTCTTATCTTCTGACCTTCACTTGTACACTATGGCATGCTCTCTCTCTCTCTCTCTCTCTCTCCTCTCTCTCTCTCTCTCCCTTCCCTCTCCCTCTGTCAAATGCTCAACCCTAAGTGGGATATCTCTGTGGCCTCTCCAAGGTCAACGAGCATGGGGAAAGGGGAAGAAAGCATGTAAAAGCTGGAGGTGGGGGGACTGACACGGTCTGTCATCTGCACAAGACCTGCTCTAGGCTAGCCTCTCCCCCATTCTCTTGTGGAGTGAGGTGGGGATCATGATGCTCTACTCCTCCCCGAAGAGCTGTAGTCAGTGAGTTAATGGTTGCAGGGAGAAAGAAGGACATTTTCTTCAGTGGTTAGGTGTCCACGCCCCTGACAACCAGCCTTCATGCTCATTCCATGGGGTGACCTGACGGAGCTCACTGAGCTTGGAGAGGCTGCGGACATGGCCCTCTTGGGGCTGAGCATTTGACCATTACATATATAATCATATTTATCAATTGCTATTTATTGTGCATTGTTTGCACATACAATATAAATATGTAATTTTAATTATCTATTTGTTATGCATTACTTATATATTTGCATGTATAATATAAGCATTTGACCATTTACATATAACATATAAAATACATATGTGTGTGTATTTGTGTATATGTGTACATAGGTATGGACATATGCATATACATTTTATATTTTTTAGTATTTTGCTTGTGAGAGAGTGAACATGCATACACACATGGGTGGAGGTCAGAGGACAATTTGCAAGTCAGTTCTGCCCTTTTCACCATGTAGAGTTCTAGGAATTGATCTTAGCTTTCCCGTTTTTCGAGCAGACACCTACTGAGCTATCTTGCCAGGGAGAGAGAGAGAGAGCACTGTGTGTCCCTATGGAGGACTAAGGGTGACTTTGGGAATCATCCTGGATTGCTTCTACCTCCTTCTTGCTCTGGGAGTTTTTCCACCTCCCATCCCGAAGTTAAAACCGCCTGACATACCGCAGCACAACGAACGGAATATGTAGAGCAAGCCCATCCGGGCACCTATCTGAATCCCTACTTACCTTCCTTTCTTCCTCCCTCCTCCGCCATCCTTCTTTCCTCCCTCTTTTCCTCCCTTTTTTCCTCCTTCCTTTCCTCCCTCCGTCTCTTCCTCCCTTCTTTCCTCCCTCCCTGTCTTCCTCCCTCCTTCCCTCCTTCCCTCCCTCCCTGCCTCCCTCTTTCTTTTCTTCCACTGGCCTGAACCCACAAAGTAGCAGGGGTAGCTGGTCATCAGTCCCCAAGGAGCTGCCATCTCTCCTCCACATGGGGATGTCAAGCGCGCCACCTCACTTGTCTTCTTTAATGTGGCTTCTGGGGATCAAACACACCCTTGTGCCTGCCAGGTACCCCTGAGTAACCTCCTCAGCCCTCTGCGTTTTCTTTTCTTTGCCAAACACTCTAGCAGGAAACTTGGGTGCCCAAGCAAGCCGCTCCCTGGCTCTACCCTCCCCGAGAACACGAATGCTATGGCAGCGCCTGCGTGTCCAGAAGGGTGACAGGCATGTAGTAGGTGCTCTATAAATGCATGTTCAGTGCAGTATCCTTAGGAGTTTGCTAGGGGCCCCAGCACTGAGGCTTTCATCGCATCTTAGGATCTGCATAAGCTCTTTTGCCTGCAGGAATTTTTTTTTTAATTAAGATCTTTATCGCTGTCGCTCCCTCCCTCCTGTCAGTTCATTTAAGACTGTTTTGAAACAAAACTCATTATGCTTCAGATGGGGAAGAGAGAGGAGGAGGAAAAGGAGGAGGAGGAGGAGGAGGAGGAGGAAGAGGCAGAGGTGGCAGTAGCTGCCTTCCATTTCCCTGGTTTGGTCTTGTGCCTGGCAGCTTAGCATGACCTGCAGCCCTTCTAGGTAGAGGTGAGCAGGGGCTCCCTGACCTCAGTCAGAATCGGGGAGGAGACATGGAAAGTGTCCCCAGGCCCTCGCCCAGGAAAGAAGCACGAAGTAGGCTGAGCGAGAAGGGAGGAGGGAGGAGAGAAGAGGGAGGAGGGAGGAAGGGGACATTCATAGACGAAATCATGCCCCGGAGAAGCTAGGACTGTGGTCCTTCTTAGGATCGACTTTCGGTTTGCACTTCAAGCAGCAAGTGCTGCCATCCATTGTCTAGCGGCATTTATCTCATGCTGCCGTGTACAGTGGGCTTGGTAGGGCCCATGGGAGCTGGGTCTGGAGTCAGGGTCTCAAGCCGGGGCTGATTTCAAGGGAGCTGGGTGGGCGGGACCCAGCGGCTCAGCGTCGGCATATTGGATTCCTTCCACCCTGAGATCCTGCGAAGTGGACAGCCTGCTAGGAAGTGTGTGTATGTATACTGCACGTATACACATGTGTGCATATGTATGTTGTGTATGCACGTATGTGTATATCTATGTATGTGTGTGCGCATGTGCGTGTGTGTGTGTGTGTGTGATGTGATGTGTGTGATGTGTGTGTGTGTGTGTGTGTGTGTGTGTGGTGTGTGTGTAGAGTGGAGGTAAGGAAGGCAGACTGGGAAGGCAGTGAGTGGCTGAGCCTCTTTCTGCCCCTCTTTTTCTAGACATTTCCTTAGATGAATCCAAGTTCTCATGTGTCCAAGCTAATCTGTAACTTCAACTTTCCCCAGAGAGCTGGAATCGCATCTAGCCCAGCTCTTTCATCTTTCAGGATAGGACAGAGTCGTCCTTGACTTTAGGGGCTCAGGATGTCTCCTAGACCTCAGAACTGCGGCTCTTCACTCCCCTTTGAGTTGTGGAAGGGAGCCAGGTGATATTCTCGGATGATGACAGCGACGGACCAGTCGAACACAATTATTGGCACCCCCATTCATGTAAAATGTGGATGCCCAAGAAAGCCTCTGTCCTGAAGATCTGGGGTTTTGCCCTCTACCCACCCTGCACCCCAATCTTCACATTTCATCTGCCCACTAGTTAGCAGTGCCGGCCGATCTCAGCTTCACCTCCTTTCATTTCCTCCTCCTGCCCTCCAGTCCTGAGGCTCTGATGAGCTTCAGAAGCTCCTGGCGAACCAGTGCGGTCAAATCTGCAGAAGTGATTACGATTACATTACGCTGCAGATGTCCTGGTAACTCCAGGGGAAGATAACAGAGCTGCATGGCACTGACTAGAAGGGGCATCAGAAAGAAACCAAATCCACCTGGTTGATGCTGGTCCGGAGCTGATCCCAACAGAGAACCCGAGTCATGGGTTAGGTCGGCTTGGGTGGCTGGAGGGTTGTTATCACATCTTCACGGACACCCCAGACTCCCGTTTGGGCTTCAGGCCCCAGGGGATATGTCGCGCTCTGACCAGCTGTCTCCTTCAAGCCAGTGCCTGCCGGGCATTGTAGCTGTAGCGCATGCGTGCGCAGGAGGGGCCGCATCTCCTACCCTGCGCGCAGCTGCTGGAGACATACCTGCTGGAGGTGTGGAGTCCTTACTGGGGACGTCAGGAGGACATGTTGCTCCTTGAGCTGGTCACCTTTTTGTAGGTCTTTTTTATTCCAGCTTATGATTACAGGTTACAGTTGGCCATCTTGGCCTGAGAATCACCAGCAGGAACCAAGCAACAGAGCAGAGGATCATGCTGCCCTCAACTTGCCAGTTTACCAAAACTACTCACCGGATCTGTCCCTCTTACCCACTAGTCCAGGGAATGTTCCCACTCACTGCGGCCGGGTCTTTCCTCACCAGTCATGCAGTCAAGACAATCTGCTGATCAGTTAAGGCAGACTCAGAGGTCTAACTACATAACCCTTCAGAAGCGTGCCTGAAGGCTCTCCTCCCAAGCGTCAAATTGACGGTGGAAATGTCACAGTGTCTCAGGGGCCTGGACCTAACCAGGTAGTTGGTTGTCTGGCCAAGCCAGCCGTCCATCTGCCTCTGTCTCTCCTCAGTGGTGGGATTACATGCACATGTAATCATGCTCCATTGGTGTGCGTGTCTGTTTGCAAACGCACCCCGTGCTGGGATTCAATTCAGGTCCTCATACTTGCGTGGCTGGGCTGTTCCCTATGTGTGCATTTTCCTGGAAGTATATTTCTCCTTTGCCAAGCATTTTGTTACCAAGCACTCTAGGTTCATAGCCTTAGGTTCTTACCTTGCCTTAGGTTTACGATCGTAACAATACGTTCATAAAAACGCATGTCAAATGAATAGAGTAGATGTATGGACTGAATTGGTTCATTCAAGGAGTCTTATTTAGTTCATGTAGTTTATCAGCCATCGCTTAAAGGCTGGTGTACTTCCCACAAGGCCCAGAGAGATGTTACAGCTGTATGGGCCATGCTCGTTTTATCACAGCAAAGCAGCCTTAGACAAGGGTATGAGAACGAGTGTGCATTCCAGTGCAACCTTATTTATAATACCAGGAAGGCTGGCTTTGTAGGAGGTTCACACAGCTGCTGGACCACATCAGGAGTTTCCCTTTGTTATTTTTCTTAAGTATTTTCTTAAATGTTTCATGAGAGAGAGAGAGAGAGAGAAAGAAAGAGAGAGAGAGAATATGCATACATGCATGCCGCGACGCAGGTTTTTCCTCCTGTAACTAACTCTTGTTTCTATTTTCTGCATTGCTTTGAAAGAACATTTGTTATAAATAACTAAGAGTAGTTTTTTTGGGGGGCAGGTGTGAGGGAAGAAACACTGAAGACCCAGGTAACTTTTGAGGAAGACGCCTGTCTGGGGTCCACATTATTTGATTGATTTCTTTTTTCTTTCTTCTTCTCTGTCTGTAATTTCACTGCGTGCTCTGGAGTATGCAGTTTTTTGGCTAGGTAGTATTCTTTTTGTTGAGTGGAGAAGGGTGTACATTTGCTTCCAGTTGTAGTAAAAGGCTTTGCAGACTTGGGAAGCTCCTGGTTGTTGCAGAAACTCTGGTCGCACATCACTGGTCTTGGGTGAACATAGGCAAGTGTGGGCCCCTGTTAACCTGCAGGGCATCCCCGGCTGGGCTCAGTCAGGGAAGTCTGTAGTCAATACCACAGACAGCCGGGCAGCTTGGGCCCTGGAGTGCTGCTCCCTAGAGTACAGAGAACCTTCGGGGTCAGAGAGAGGCTTGAACTCTGAGGAGCTGTGGGAGAAGGGGTGGGAAGAGCAGGCCCCAGGCACAGGAGACAAAGCTCAAGGAGCTGGTGGAGTCTGTGGCTTAGAAAGGGATTGGGTCTTGACTTCTGAGCAGTTGTTTTCTTTGTGCATGTGTGTGTGTCTACACGTGCATGCATACAGTTTTCATTGTGTGTGTTTTGGATATGCGTATGTATGTACATGTGTGTATGCACTTTATGTGTGTGAGGCATGAACATGTACATGTTGTGTATGTGTGGGGATGGGTATGGACATGTGTGTATGTGCAGTTTCTTTGTATTCTCTGTGTTTGTGTGTGTGTGTGTGTGTACGTGTATGTGGATGGAGACCAGAGATCAACTTCAGGTATCTCTCCTTAGGAGCCTTTCTCTTTGTTTTTTGAGACAGGGACTCTTGTTGGGCTGGACTTACAATTAGCCTGGCAGTTGCACCCTGGATTCTACCTGTCTCTGCTTCTCAGTGCTAGGATCTCAAGCACGCATCGCCATGGCTGGCTTTTTTTTTTTTTATGTGACCGCTGGGGATTGAACCCAGGGCCTCATATTTGTACGGCAAGCCCTTAGCCAACTGAAGTTTCCCTGCAGCCTGAGCCTCTTAATTCCTTTGCCGCAGAAGAGAGTGTCACCCCACCCCACAGAGAGGGGAGGACCGGATGACACAGTCAGTCAATGAGAGCCTGCTCTGTCAGCCATAGTGGTTGTTAGTTGGGTGCAATGAGTGTGGCCCCATGTGTGAGTTATAAGAGTAGTCATTTTACTATCATCGCTAGGTAGGCGGCGGCGCGAGGTGCCTCCAGACTGGACTTCGATGCTATGCTCACAGGGCTGAGTCCTGAGGTTCTATTGCTTCCATCATGAGCCCTGGCTGCTACTAAAACCTGGTCAGAGTCAGAGACTAACTGGATTGGCTCACTACTCACTGGTCCATGCATTCACTCTTCACGCATTCACTCACTCATTCATTCATTCAGTACCTGCAGACTGTACTGTGTGTCTATGTGTAGTGGTGGAGAAAACAGGCTCCAATGGGACACTTCCACTGAGGTGTAATGATCTGCTGAGATAGGGTCCGTGCAAGACAAGTTTGAGGAGGAGTTCCATTGGGAGGGGATCTCTCTTTATCATAAGACAATTTTATTAGTCATGGGGAAGTACAAATCCCAGCGAGATTCCCTTTCATCCTTGATGGATGGGCAGATTAAGAAATGGTGAATAGTAAGCATTGGAGAGAAGTGAGGTAATTGTGGCCTCCTGGGCTGCTGGGTGGTGGGGTGCCTTGGAAAACTGGTGTTATCTTGTTATCTTGTTTACAGACTGTGTGTCTTGGCAAATCTGGGTGTATAGTAACCAAAAGAAAATTGTCTGTATGGACAGCAAGAAAGCTCCCAGTATCATTGTTCATAAGTACTAAACACTGGAATACCAAAATGGCAAACAGCTAGAGAATCGTGGCTCCATCGTGGATTCTTACCTTCTGCCTGAAAGGTGTGTGACCTTAGTAATATGTGTGTGTGTGTGCTGGTGCAAAAAAAGAAGTAAGGCTCTGATTAGTCCACATGCCATGGTAGGTACCTTTTTATTAAATTTCAAAGTCAACAGAACTCCAGGGGACATTGTCCAAGGATGCAGACTGAATAATAAAGCGGAAGGTGCAGGGTGGTGGGTGAGGTTACACTTGCAGGATCATCCATCTTGAATGAGTTTGTGCCAACCCAATACAGTGAGACCTGCTTATGTTTTGATGACAGTAGATTTTTTTGTGTGTATCATTGCTTTGGAAACTTTTTTTTAAACCCAGATTACAAAATATTACCTATCAGAGTGATGATACTAGGTGCATGTGTGCGTTTCATTTTTTTTTTAACCCCACGGATGCATTTCTGATAACCACAAATGCAGATATGGTGTGGGAAACTGTGGCTGTATTTGATATCTATCACTTCCTGCCCAGGCGAATTAATGCTGGGAGAGCTTAGCTCTGAACTGTTTGCAACCAGGTGTGAGATTCCTTGCTGCAGGGCGATGGTCTCGCTGGGTGAAGAGGACCTTGGTGGGGCCCCAGAGTCAGCAGGCAGAGTGGTTTCAGAGATGAGTAAGGGGGGGCACTTTCTGGTTGCAGCTCTTGGCTTCTATTTGCATAGTGAACCAAGTCCTCACTTTCGCTTTTATTGCTTGACAAGCCTTAGGGCGTTTAAATTTCATGGTACAAGGACAGAGACGGAGGTGGTAGACTCCTGTTGAGAACATCTGGAGGGGAACTGGGGATGGCCAGGGTCAGGAAAGCCAAGGGCCAAGCATGTAGAGTAAAGGTTCAAAAGATGCACTAGGCTGTTGGACTAAAACGTGGCCAGCGAGTGGACAGGGCTGTCCTGTGTGGCTTTGGGATGGGGGTGGGTGAAAGCAGGGAGTCCAGAAGAGAGGGACAGCGGAAAGGGACTTGAGAAGCGAGGTCACAGGAAGGGACGGGAAGGCTTCCAACGCGGAAGTCCAGTGTGTGGGTGATGAAGTGGAGTCCTGTGTCTTCATGGAAGTGACTGTTTTTGTTAGTTTTCTTTTTCTTTTTTCTTTTTTTTAATATTGCATTTATTTCATTGTGTGTCCCTATGGAGGCCCAAGGGTGACTTAAGAAATCATCCTGTATTACTTCTACCTCCTTTTTGCTTCTCGCTGGAATTTCCCAGGCTCTACCCTCCAGGGCCGAAAGTGTGGCCCGCAGGCTTTTTTTTTTTTTACTTGTGACCTGGGATCAGAACTCAGGACCGTCTGTATGTGAGGCAGAGTCTTAACTCCTGAGCCATCTCTCCAGCCCTGTTTTATTTTTCTTGATCGCAGAAAGTTACACTTGAATGGTGGCAGCTGCAGAAGATATTTGATTTTTAAAAAGTATTTTATTTATTTATTTACGAAAGAATGGGAGCACATGGCATGATGCAGGGGTGGAGGTTAGAGGCCACGTCTCTCGTCCACCATGTGTACATCTGTGGATTGAACTCAAGTCTCCAGGTATCTTACCTAGTGAACTATCTTGCAGGCCCAGATATTTGATCTTAATGTAAGTCAGGGGCCTTCAAACTGCCATTTGTAACCCACTAGTTGATCACATGAGCTAGTGATTGAAATCGACTGTTAGCAATGTGTGGGTCTATGAGATGATTCAGTGGGGAGAGGTGCTTGCTACACAAGCTTCGGGACCTAAGTCCAATCCCTGGACCCCACATCAAGGTGGATGGAGAGAAGTGGCTTGATATTCACATGAGTGACATGGTGTCAGTGCTTGTATACCTCTGTCACACACCCCCCCACACACACACTCACTCTGAGACAGGAGGAACAGCTGGCAAGCTTGGTACCAACCTAGCTATCTAGAGAGATTCTCTCATAAGAACCGTGAACGAAAAACCCTCATGATAAGTCTATGATGTTCTCAACTCAGGGATGAGGAAAGTTCAAGTTCAAAGGGAAAGAACTTTCCCGGGCCAGGGAGCACAGCGAAGCCGAGCCTGAAACAAGCCTAAGCTGAACTCAGAAAAGCTTGTTCATATACAACCCACACATTTGGGCAGGAAGAACTGGAGCTTCCCCCACATGGGCCCAGGCTATCCGGAAAAGGGCGGGGAATCTGGATGTATTGGAGCAGAGGCAGGGTGGCCACCTGTCAGGAACATGGAGACATGTCTTCTATCCCATTGGGAGGCTGAGCCAGGTCACAGTGGTCTCCTGTGACATTGTACGACAGGGCCCAGGATTTAGTGGTTCAGTCTGGTAGGTCAGGGCCAACCACTGGGTTATTCTGAATCTCAGTTGAAATGTGGTTTAATTAATAGATAGATTTAACTTTGTTTATAAGTGGGATTTTCCCATTAATGAGTTCTGGACTCTCTCGTAACAAATGCGCGTTGGGTTTTACGATTCGAAGAGTTATTAGAAAGATGTTTTTTGATGATCTGCGATGAACACGAATTCATCTTGCCATTTATATCGTTTTTTAAAAAGTCGTTAAGAAACAAAATGATATCGCAGCATGATAACGAGAAAACTTTAATCAAGATTTCTTCCTGGCAAGTTTTCGAGAAGACAGCTGGAAGCTGGCTGTTCCTCCTCTTGTGTGGGCTGGGGAAGCACAGAAGGGATTGCGCAGGCGCTGGTGGGGTGGACGTCTGTCCGAAGACAGCAGCTTCTTATCTGTTTCCTGGACCAGCCCATCCTCCCTGCAAGGAGCAGGATGAGACCTGGACCGAGGCTGGGGGAGCCCCTTTCCTCTCCCGACTGCAAAGGGAAGTGCCACTGACTATGTTTAAAGATGGAAAGGATCTTAGAATCAACCGATTCTTGATATTCAAGAGACCGAGAGAGGGCTTGTTGGTGGCTTTACCCTCCACCCATCTGGAGAAGGGTGGGCCTAGTGCTGTGTGGTAGGTTAAAGCATACTTCTTCCTTCCCTGAAAGAAGACGGGCTCTACAAGCTGGATGAAGTGTTGCTGGAGAAAGGAATAAAGAACAAAGAAGTACTTTCCAATCTAAATTTTTCTCTTAATTTTTTTTTTATTTCCCTGAGAGATGACTTGGGTTAAAGCCTTTGGCTTGCAAGCAAAAGGACCTGAGTTGGAATCCTCAGATCCCACGCAAAAATAAGGTAGCAGCCTGTGGTTCTGACTCTGAAGGCAGGACCTGGAGCGAAGCATAAGGAGTAGAGCAATCCAGGATGATTCCAAATGTCACCTTTGGGTCTCCACAGGCACATACTCTCAAGTGACCTCGTATACACACATATACAGAGGCATAAATAAATAAAAATATTTGATTTTGGAGAGAGAGAGAGAAAGAGAGAGAGAGAGAGAGAAGGACCTTGGGAAGTCTTTTCTTTTTTTAATTATTTATTTATTCAATCATGCGTGTGTGTGTGTGTGTGTGTGTGTGTGTGTGTATGTATATGTGTTGTGTAGAACCACGGGCGAATTCGGGAACCACCATGGACGCCTCTATCTCCTTCTGCCCTGGGATTCACAGGCTCTGCCCTACCAGGACCAGAAACGCAGGCCGCCCCCGCTTCCGCCCGGCGTCTGTACATGGGGTCTAGGATCCGAACTCAGGGCCTTTCACCTGCAAGGCAGAGGCTTAAGCCCTGAGCCACCTCTCCAGCCCCAAGGGAAGTCTTTTCTATTTTCACTTTTACCAAGATTCCAGATCTCCACACCTGCCGAGCCATCTCACTGGCTGTCCAATTCTAATTTCACAGAGGAACTCCAAAGAGGAGATGAGGGTTTAGAATGTGTTTTAGTCCAACTCTCTGCTTGGGAGGTAGACCCTGTGATTTGGGGGTGAGGGATTTTCCCAAGCTTTTGGAGGATACGTGAACTCTTCCTTGCTTCTTGTTCAGCCAATCCCACTGTGGGATCCCTTAGCCCTGCAGAGCGTGTCCTCAGCCTTATGTCCACCTGGAGCCCATGGCCAGCTGTCCACTGAGGAGTCTTCATTAGTGATGTCCAGCAGAGCTTCAGACTATGGGTATATGAGAGTCTCCAGACTGATGGGTGCCAATCATCAGCAAATTGAAAGTCTGGTTGCTGCGTGCTCATGGAGTGACCTCTCTTCTCCCATGGGCCCCGCAAACTTGGGGAGACTGCTGAGGTTCTTCTGCACATAGTAGGCCCCCAATTTGTTGGAACACTGGCTGGTGTGGCTTAATTTTGCAGGTCACATGGAAGTGCGGTCTGGTCTGTCTCGTCTTGAGGTGGTTGCGCCCGTTAGATCTTAAGTTGTCACCCTGAACAGGGTCACTGTTTCTAAGTAACTCGAGGGGAAGGGCAGTCATTAGGAATCGGAGGAGAAGCCTTTCCCAAACCCCAGATGGCCTAGCAAAGAAGCGGGTCCTGTCAGACTGCAGAGTCTTCTTGGAAGAAATGGTCCATCCCCGTGTTGGATTCTCACTGAGTGTTTTCCCTTGACCCTGGACTTCAAGTTTAAGGGAGCCTCAGCTGGGAGGCTGGGGGTGGGTAGGTGGTGGATCCACATTTGTTTTTCGCCTCATCAAGGCTGCTAATGTGGCACTTGAGGGTTTTATGACTTGATGAGGCTTCAGCACTTGAAAGATCTGGGCCTCGGGCAGCCCTTAGAGGTTATGTGAAAGTAATTAGCCCGTAGCTGTGAAAAGCAGGGGGCGGCTCCCATTCACTAATGGCTCCAGGCAGTCCTCCTGCCTGTTGCTGACCTGCCGCTTGCAAACAGAAAATAAAGACCTGTGGGCTCAGCTGTAGACACCCCCCCACCTTCCTTCCCTCACAGCTCCCCAGTTTTCTTTCTTCTTGTGGTTAATACCCTTGGTCTGGCAGCCTGGCAGCCCCCCACTCATCGCCTCAGAATCTGGTACTCCTTTGCCCCCAAAGTGTGTTCCCTGGACTAGCAAGGGGAGGGGATGCTATGAAAGAATCTGAGGCCCCGCCCACAGTACTGAAATCAGAACCTGCCATCTTTTTTTTCTTTTGCTGTATGGGACGTGTGTGCACACGTGGTATGGGCTCTCTCACCTGTGCAGTTACCATCTGTTCTCTTCCTCATATGCTTTCCACCCTATCTGTCTATCTGTCTGTTTATCTATCTGTCTGTCTGCCTGCCTATCTATCTGTCTGCCTGCTTGCCTGCCTGTCTGTCTGTCTGTCTGTCTATCTGCCTGCCTATCTATCTGTCTGTCTGCTTGCCTGCCTGCCTGCCTGCCTGCCTGCCTGCCTGTCTGTCTGTCTGTCTCTCGGTCTGTCTGTCTTGTCTATCTATCACAAGGGCTCTCACTGAACCTAGAACTCCCTCTTTCAGGTAGACTTGAATGGCCATCGAGGTCTCAGGATCCACCTGTTTCTGCTTCTTGAACCCCAGCACTGCGATTATAGACATTGTGTCCATGCCTAGCTTTTACACGAGTTCTGGGAATACAAATCCAGTTCCTCATGCCTGCCCAGCAAACGCTTTACCCGCTGAGCCCTGTCCTCCACTGAGCCTTATCCTCAGCCTCCAGAATCTGCTTTTCTTTTTTTTTTTTAGCTTCTTTTCTTTTGCGTGTGCGGATGTGTATATCAGAGGGCAGTGTGTGTCCCTGTGGTGGACCAACTTCGAGAATCATCCTGGATTGCTTCTACCTCCTTTTGGCTTTGCTATGGGATTTCCCAGGCTCTGTCCACCAGGACCAGAAGTGCAGGCTATTGCCATTTCCATTTGGCATTTTTACCTGGGACCTGAGATCAGAATCTGGTAATCCTTTGCCCCCCAAAGGACCTTCTGCTTGTGAGGCAGAGTCTTAATCCCTGAGCCATCTCTCCAGCCCCCAGAATCTTTTTGACAAGACTTCAGGTAATCAGAAGCACGTTGCTATGACCGGCACAGATGCCCTCTGGTTTCCGTTATGTGGTGCAGAAGCGACTGTGTGCTCCCAGTCCTTCATTAGGGCCTGGAGTGTGTGAGTACACTGTGGGTACACAAGTGTGTTTTTGTGTATGCGTATGTGCATTTGTTCTGCACGTTAACGTGATCATGTGTGTATGTACACATGTGTGCGTGCGTGAATTGTGTGAGAGTGTGCATGTCCATATACACCCATGTGATCCCACACCATAGTTGTCATTACAGCCTGGAATTGCAAGTGTGTGAGAGTGTATGTTGTCAAGTGCGTATTTGCAGATTTGTGTGATTCTGCTTGTGTATGTGTATTTGCAGTTCTGTGTGACTGCGTGTTGGTGTACGTATTGTGTGAGTGTATATTCACAGGTTTGTGCGACCGTTCATCTTAGCG